>JAOTRH010193682.1:0-11522 GCA_034768845.1 Heliamphora exappendiculata
GATTGACGAGTCATTCTTGTTGGTTCTCCTCAGTATATGTGGAGTTGTTTAGCATGAACCTATGTGGCTATGTGATAACATGCTAAGTGTTTAGCATTTATGTTCATGCGATGTCTTACGTCTTATATATATTGTTTTGTTTTCATATAGACGTGATGTCGTCGAGGAGAGGGTGAGGCCGTGGCCGTGCTGGCCAATGAGATGTTCTTATCCCTGATACTGGGGATGCTAATGCTCCCCAGGGACCGATGGATGCGACGGAGCTGTTGCGTGTGCTGGTTGGTTCTATCTAGCAGTTGGTTGCTAGGGGTGAGCCTGTTAGGGAGAGGGTGCTTGAGGCGAGGGTTACAGTTGCGATGCGGGAGTTCAGGCGCATGGATCCGCCTACCTTTGCAGGAGATCCTGACCCTCTTCTGGCGACAGAGTGGTTGGAGTTGACGACTCGGATCCTAGACACATTGTAGATTGTGGAGGATGAGTTGTGAGTTTCTTTTGCTACCTTTCAGCTGAGAGGTGATGCTCATCAGTGGTGGAGGTATGCCAGGACTACAGTTGGGGCCACATGGGCAGCTTTTACACGAGTCTTCTTAGAGAGATATTTTCCAGCTTCGCGGAGGGACTTATGTAGGGAGGAGTTCTATTCTCTTACCCAGGGGACCATGGACTTCATGCAGTACGAGGCTAGGTTTACGAGCTCGTCTCGGTTTGCACCGGAGGTAGAGTGCACAGATGACTTACTCTCGATGAGGTTTGAGCGGGGCTTGAGGCCGGTGATCAAGATGCGAGTGGCTGTGATGGGATATCGTGTGTTCAGATAGCTGGTGGAGGCGGCAGCGAGGGTTGAGAATGCTTTGACTAAGACTCGAGCTTCGAGGGCGGCCAGACATCACAGGGTGGAGTGGAGGTACAGGCAGGTGGACGCTCCAGCAAGAGGTAGAAGTCCTCTGGCTCTAGCTTTTATCCATCTGGATCACAGCAGTTTTTAGCACCATCACCATATGTGGCTTCGTCTGGGAGGTCAGAGCAGAGGGAGTTGACCTGTTTTCGATGCAGACAGCTGGGGCATCGTGCAGCGGATTGTTTATAGCCGAGACTATCCCAGAGCTTGGCTCTAGTGCAGCCGCAGGGGAGGGACCCATTAGTTTGTTATGAGTGTGGACAGTCTAGACATATTCGTAGAAATTGTCCCCAGAGAGGCAGTGCACCGAGTAGGGAGGACACACCAGTGGGTTCGTATGTGTAGGGTCGACAGCAGCCCTCCGCAGTACAGACTTCCCGGATGGCAGGTGAGAGTACATCAGTTCAGTCGGTGCGGCAGCCGACAGCGCTGAGTACTGGTGGACAGAACAGGATGGGGTTGCCCCGAGTGTATTCTCTTGCAGCTCGCGATTCATCTAGGGCACCGGTCGTGCCGGAGAATGCTGATACACCTTCAGCGAGCAGAGGTACTTTTTGAGTATGTAGATTACGGATCAGATTCTTCATTCCACCTGCTTGGGGTTGGTTATGAATCCCGTGGATGGTGTGCTGTGTTGAGGCAGCGGTTGGTGAGGATGTGAGGTTGGGAGTGTTGTAGATCCCGTGTCTTTGATATAGCTGGCCGTTGTCTAGGATGCCTTACCTTGTTTGACTATATCCTAGGAATGGTTTGGCTTGCCATCTCGTGTGTTTGTGTCGATTGCGATCGACGGTTGGTTGTTTTGACCTTCAATTGAATTTCCAGGGTAAAATTCCTTTAAGGGGGGTAGAGTTGTGAGACCCTAACCCATTTTCCTTTTTTGGCATTTTCGAACGCGTGTTATGTGTTTCTGTTGCAGCATATTTTTATTGCTTTTGATACATGATCGGGCTTAGATATGCATGCGGGGTAGGTTCCCAGGGCCGTGGGCCGCTATGGGGCGAATTTCAAAAATTTTCAAAAAAATATATTTTGGAGGCCTATAAATATTTGGACTTAGATATTTTCATAAAGATATTTTTCAAAACTTCTCCAGTAAGTTTCCTATTTTCTCTATGCCTTCTCTCTAAGTTCTCGAGGGCCCGGGGATCGATTTTCAGCGATCCAACAGCGGATCCTTGCTTTTGGCGCGGTGGGCTACGCAACCATCCGATCATTTTGATTCCGGCGAAGCTCAATTTTGCACGTGGTTCGAGGAGGTTCGAGACATTGAGTTTTAAACTCTTCGAGGTAGGATTCTAGACCCTACTACTATATAAGGGTGCTGTGGGTAAACATGTGTGTTTTTAACGGGTAGATCTTTATAGATCTGATTTTGTATCAAAGTCGATTTTCAGGTTAAAAATTGGGTTTTTGTTGGTTTCGGTGGATGGAATCGGGTGCCGGGTGTTTCTATGGTGGCCTTGGTGTGTGTATGTTTGAGGATGCTAAAAGGGGGTTTCGAGGCTTCGATATGAGGTTTGGAGGTTGAACCCGTAGCTTAAAACCATTTCTGGGTTTGGTTCAGTCGACTGAACCTATGAGTTTAGTCGACTGGATCATGTGTTCTTGGGTTCAGTTGACTGGATCTCGAGGGTCAGTCGAATGGATAGTGCTCCTGGGCGTTTGGTGGTTTTCCAATGTGTTTTTCAGCCGACTGGGGGTTGGGTCCAGTCGACTGAAGTTGTGGGCTAGTGGTTTGTGGTTTTCTGTTGGTTCCTTGGTTTTCGATTGGTGTGCTGTGGTATTCAATCGATTAATTTATGAAAATTACTTGATTTAAATACCTATGGATCCCTTTTGGGGTTTGGTTGGTTGTGTGGTGGTTTCGGGGGTCATGTTGTGGCCTCGGGTGTGTGTTTAGGTGTTGCCCTCGTGGGTGACGTGCGTGGTAGATGTGGCTTGTTGGTGCACCATTAGGTGCGTGGTTTGGTGCTGGGTTTGTGTTGGCACGGGTGAGCGTCGTGGGTCTGTGATGACCATGTTGAGAGTGTTTGGGCCAGTGGTGGTCGTGTGGGTTGTCCCGTGAGTGGATGCCGATTTTGACGGGCGGCGTCGTGATGTGATTTTATATGGTTATGTGCATATTTATAACTGTTTATTTATGTACGGAATATATGTAAGTGAATTACATAAGGTGATATCGTTATGTGTAATGTGATTTATGCTTTAAAACCTAGAGTTTTATAGGCATGTGACGTGGTTTGTGGAACGTCGTGTTGATACATGGTTATATGCTTTAAATCCTGGTTTAGGTTTGCATATGTGTATGAAATGAATTAGATGAATCTGTGATCCAGTAGATGTAAAATCTTGGTTTTTGATGCACGTGTGCGTGTGTGGGTGTACGAGGTAGGCTGCGAAAGCTGGTGTATTTGGGGCTGCGGTCCTACGGTGAAAGTTTGTGAAGATATGTGTTGCATGGGTTGTGTGCGTGGTGTGTGTGTGCGATATCTGACGGATTGAAACGAGATCCTGATGAGGCACGGGTATGGGTGTGTGTGCGATATCTGAAGGATGAAACGAGGTCTTGAAGAGGCACGTGTTCATGAAACTATATTATCGGCCTACGGGAGTCGAATAACTATATTAATGGCTTGTGGGAGTCGTAATACTTGAATCGTTTTCAGGGCTCTAATGAGTCGACAAATGGTTTTTATCATCGCTTTCCCATTGCATGTGAAAATAGTTTTCTGGCTCTGGTGAGTCGTGATCTAAAATGGTTTTCAAACTGTTTATAATGGCTTGAAAGAGAGTCAAAAACTGCACTTCGTTTATCGAGCATGTTTAGCTTATACTTTATGTGTTGTTTAGAATCTGCTGAGCTTTGGCTCACGGTGTGGGATTTGCTTTTCTTTAGGTACCGGTCACGCCGGTTGATCAGGAGGTGCTGGAGAGGTGGAAGAGCTATAGTCTTTCCTTTTTGTTCTTTTGTTACATGTATGTTATAACATGTTTTACGGGCATTGGAGCCGTGTACTATTTTCGTTTGGCATTTATATACAATGCATGTATGGTTTATTTTGAGAGTGTATTCTCGGGTTGGCTGTATGTTTGGTTGTTTCTGGGTATTTCATGTGGCCCGGAGTTTGGGGCGTGACAGTGGTGGTAGTTCGAACAACTCTTCTGGAAAAATGTCACTAAACTCGGTCACCACCAGTGGAAGCTCTCCCTGTACGGAAGGATCATCCTTAGTCAAAAGGGTAGAAAGAATCGTACGCACATTAGTTAAGTGGTTCACGTCACCGGGTCAAGGTGTCATCTTATCATCTTTGTCCCCCACGTAAAAGAAAGAATCCCCTTATGAAGTATACAAGAAAACCCTTCGTCAATCACAGTCAATAAATGCACGAAATGTAGTTAACTAGTCCATTCCAAGAATAATAGCAAACCCTGACATCTTTAGCACAATAAAGTCGAACACGAGATGACGATCGGCTATTACTACTTCGCATCCTCTACATACACACCTTAACGTTGCACAATCACCAATGGGTGTTTTGACACTTACAACAACGTCCAACACCTCAACAGGTAAACCCAAAGCAGATACGAATGAAGAGGAAATAAATGAACGTGTTGCACTAGTATTAAATAACACACGAGCCCAAGAATTGAAAACTAACAAAGTACCTCGTATAACTAGGGTACTGGTCGTCGTCTCGTGTATCTCAGGGTTTGAGGAAGTATCAGCTTCTGCTATGGCATAGACCCTTCCTTGGATTCCAGATGTTTGTCCCTGTCCCCTACCCATAGGTTGACGCACAGATTGTACTGAAGAAGCCTCCTTGGGAGCTCGAACTATCTGTGTCCCAGTCTATCGAGTTGGACGGTCATATGTCTGCTGCTGAGTAAATCGTGTAGTAGAAGTTTCTTGGCCAGTTCTCCCTTGCGAACATTCACGTCTAACATGCCCCTCTTGACTACACTGAAAACATTTAATAGGTCCCCTCTCCTGAGACTGTCTTTGTGTCGCGCTCTGTTGTTGCCTTGGTGCTTGCTTCCTTTGCGAACATTCTCTAGCCTGGTGTCCTTGCTGCCCACAAAAAAAACACGCAACTTCCCTTCGCTCCAAATGTGCCGTCGAGGCCACAGATGGGGTGGGTACGGAGCGTTGGGTCTGATAAGATCTCTGTGGCGCTGAACTAGTATTGCCCTGTTCTGGTCTTCGCTTCTTATAAGGTCGTCCCTCTGATTGTGTTGTTCTAGCCACCGATGGTTGCCTCTTTTCCATGATCCTGCGATTATCTTCCATAGCACTTTCTATTACCATGACCGTCTCCACTACCTCTGAGAAAACCCTCAATCGCAACCCCACCACTTTCTCTCGGATGGCGGGTCATAAACCCCTTTCGAACCTCTTGGCCTTCAATTCCTTTGTTGACACCATTTTAGGCGCGAACTTTGACAAACTTGTGAACTTTGGTTCATATTGCAAAACAGGCATATTTTCTTGTATCAACGATAGAAATTCCTCTCTCTATGTATCTCGAATGGACTCTGGGAAATATTTTTCTAGAAATACCGCTGTAAATGCTGCCCATGTACCATCCGTAGTCGTCTTAGCAAACTCCCACCAGTCATTTACCTCTTCTCGGAATTGAAAAGTAGCAAAACCGACTCTAAGGTCATCTTCCACTATTTGCAAAATATCAAAAATTTGGGTGACTACCTTTAGCCATCCCGTTGCCACTCGAGGTTTGGGTTCCTCAGGATAAGTAGGAGGGTTTAGCCGTTGAAACTCTCTCATCATCATTGTAGCCCTTCCGTCTATATCCAGTGCTCCCCCTTGGTTAGCCCCACCCGCAACTAGAGTCCTTAAAGCATTCAATATATGTTGATTCACTTATGCACCCCCAACTGGTTCCTGTAGGGCATTGATATCCCCTTATTCAGGAACTGGCGCTCTCCTGCGGCCCTGGCCGCGACCGCGACCTCTTTCTCGCCTAGGAGGCATCACTATACGAAGAGAAAATGATCGTCAATATATAATTTGTAAACAAATCGACACTCCCTCCCCAAGTGATTCAATTTTATGCGCAAACAGGGCTAACCCTACTCAAACTTAATTACACAAACACATAAACCATATCGAGGGAAAGCTTCAAAGTAACACGACAATCCGAGCTACTAATTCAAATTTTTCATAAAAAGAACGTTGACCTAACACTTTTCTATTTCGAACCCTAAAGTAGTTGATCGGACGCCAAATGGCAAGCCACATCACCCTAAGACTCAACCTCCATGCTCATATAAACACATAACATGCGCAAGACAATACAGCCACAATCCCATCCAAGCACACAAACTATGCCGTGTAGTGGTGCCAAATTCTCATTAAACAATTCTCATACAAAGTCGTCCTCACATCCCACGGCTCCTAGGTATCCAAACCTAGAGCTCTGATACCATTCTATCACGACCCAAACCCAGGTCTATGAGCTAAGCCCAAAACATGCTATACATAGATCATATTCATAGATAATACTCCAAAATATAGGAAAATATTATATATAACATGTAAAGATTTTAAAAAAATGATCAAATCCAAGATTACATTCCCCAGGTCTATCACAAAAGTTTGAGATAACATACATTCAACATTAATTATCACTTTCATTACATCACTTCCATTATCTTATGTACAACAAAAATGAAGAAACAGAGAAATCATGGCGCCCACTCTTTGTTCTTTCCAAAAGCATCCATAGCTCCAGTATTACCCTGCTCTTCGAAAACTGAAATGTGTTTAACATATATACATGAGCCGAAACTCGAAGGATAAAGATTAACTCATATATAATGCATGATTTGTGAGGTGTGATGGGTGTAACAAAAAAATGCACATTTTTACCAAATTTTCCTTTTGACACACACACACTCACGCAGACTTATCTCAATTTATCTATTTCTTTATCATTCCTCAATCCTTCATTTTTATTCCTGATTTTTACAAAACTGTATCACCTCTAATGAACCAATGTCGGGTGCAGCTTATAGAAAATCCCTCTCTATTAATCCCAATAGGCTACGCGAAGCCATTGGGTAATAGATAGCTCTATAACTCACCACGACACAATATCACATTTCGGGGACTAACTCGTGGGCATGTAGTCCCCATCTTGCGCAAGTTTTGGTCTTTCACCGTGGAGCCGCTAGCCCAACTTATTCCACATAAATTCGTACGGTTCATTTTAGGTTAATTAGATTCATTTTCACAACTCAGGAGTCCAATCCACAAATGGTTCCTCTCCCACTCATGACAATAGTGCATCATTATAAATCCACGCCCGAATTACTATCACGACTTTCAGTACACAATTCCTCATTTCCCTAACTTTTGTTATGTAATGTCTCATTTTGCCACTTTTGTTACACAGTTTCCCATAAATTATAGTGTTACCAATTTTTCATAGAACATAATATTATCACATACCCATAACACTAAATTGATATCAAGAGAATCATCTCAATTTAAAAAGAATACACCCATCATGTATACATATACATATATCAATTTGAAACTCACGTTTAGTGTAAAGATGACTCAATCAACAGGTCCAATGTATGCATCCCAACTCAATTTAGATATATCTATAAATGTCCCACAAGCTCAATGGACTAAGAATTTAGTAAAAAGGGTTAATATGAATGAAAATATATTTTTTCAAAACATTCGGCTAAAAATAGTTAAAAAATGGTTTTAAAATTTTGACATACCCTCACTATTTTGATCATAACTTTTTCTACAAAATGTATTTTTTTGTGAGAATAGTCTTGTTGGAAAGAAGACTTCCGGGGTTTCGATTTGAGTATAAGAACGACCTAATTCGGAGTCCGAATGAGGGAGATATGAGTGAACAAAGTTAACCCTGCGCAGTCAGTCCGCTCGAGCGAACGTCGGGCGCTCGAGCGCCCAACCTTCTGCCATGTGAGAGCTCGAGCGGACAGGGCTTCGCTCGAGCGCGCTGGCACCCGAGAGAAACCCAAATTTGCCCCTGTTTTGAGCTTCAAACCTCCAAACACAAAACCCTTATCAAAGATTCTTCAAATCTTTAATTTTAAACCAAAAGCACTAGATTCCAAGTCTCAAAACCCTTTTTGATATCTCAAATCATCAATTTCATGGGTAATCATTTCCCAAAAACACTAGATTCCAAGTCTCAAAACCCATTTTTGTGAAAACCAAACCAACCCACACACAAACTTACCAATATGATAATTAAGCATGCAATTGACCTAATTTTTTCTCATATATACAAAATATCAACTCAAATCTACGCAAGACATGTAAGATAATCTAAATCCTACCTTGGATTTGCTCGAAAGCTTTTGATTTCTTCAAATCTTCCTCCTAGAGTTTGGATGTTGGTTCTACTTGCTTCCTCAAGGCTTTATCTTCACTCACCTTGCTCGCAAGCTTGATTTTCACCTTAGATCTCTTCTCATCTTGCCTCCATCTTCAATTTTGGTGATAGGAAACTAGGATTTTGAGGGTATTGCTTGAGTTTCTCTCAAGAAGAGAGGGAGAGAGAGAGAGAGAGAGAGAGGAAGAAGAGAAAAGGAATATGAAAAGAGAAAAGAGGGCTCACGTGTATAAAGGAGGGCCAGCTATACACACACACACACACACACACGCATATATATATATATATATATTATATTTTCTCCTAATTTTTCTCCAAGGCTCGAGAACTTTCTATATTAATCCCGCTAGCCTGCTCAAGCGGACTCCCACCACTCGAGCGGTGATTCCTGAACCTGAATCTCAGCAAGTTTTCTTAAACCAAACTCAAATATCTAACCTCACTCTTATTATCTCATTTCAACTTATCCCATTAGTAAATCATTAAAATTTATTATTAATTTAGATCTTTTAAAATTATTCCACAACTTATTAATTTGTTCACGAACGCCCGTACAATTAAAACTCATATTCTAACTTTTTTTATATCACAATATTTAATTAAGGCGAAGATCAATAAAATAAATACGTACCGGGTTGTCACAATTTCAAATGCATTTTAGTAAATTTATAACTTTCATCATACAATTTTTCATATGTATGCTAAAGAGATTCACCATCTTCATATTCACAATTGCATTCATCATTATTGTCGACTGACTCACTTTGTGAACTCTCACAGACAAACTTAGGACTAGTGTATTCGTGTACATGATCAACAGAATTTAATGAAGCAGTAAACGCAACAAATTTACCGTCATCATTCTCATATTTATCATTGTCAAATTATTTTCAGAGGAACTGTCATCCCATGTAACTTTAAGAACTTTACCCTCTTTTTTTTTCTTGGTTGGACATTTATTCGTCACATGGGCATAACCTTGACATTCAAAACATTGTATGCCTCGGAATTAATTTTTGACAATTTTATTATCATTCTTAGAATTAGTTTTGAGTTTATCTTTTCCTTTATTTTCCAGATTGAGTTGCTGCAATTTTTATTTTTGAAGCCTTTTTAAATTTTTTAACAAAATATATCATATTCTCAACCTTAATCTCACCATCTTCATTAACCTCGTCAATGTCATCCTGAATCGTTTTTAAAGTCATACTTTTAGATTTTTCAGATTGACGTAGACTAGCTTTATAAGTTTGATGATTACCAACTAATTGTTCCACTATCAACGTATCAACATCTTTGATTTCTTCAATAGCGATGACTTTTGAATAGAATCTTTCGAGAATTGATCTCAATTTTTTTTAACAATGCGGGATTTTAAAATTTTTTCGTTAAGAATAAAGTTAGAATTGACTATGTCACTCAATTTGGCATAAAAATTATCAAATGTCTCATTATCTTTCATTCTTAAAGTTTTGAAACTAGTAGTGAGTCTTTGAAGTTTTGAAATTTTTACAGTTGTAATACCTTCCTGAGTGATTTCAATGATATCTCATGCTTCTTTAGTAATTTCACACGTGCAAATTCATTGAAATTCTTCCGGTGTGACATCACTAAATATGACATTGATAGCCTTGTTATTCCAATCTATATTTTTAAAAATTACTTTATCCCATTGTTCAATTAGTTTTGAAATAAAATTATCCACAGACTTGACAGTAGGTCAAGTATAGCCAGTAACAACTAAAACTCAAATTCTTTCATCGATGGATTTTAAAAATGCCCATATCTGAACTTTTCAATATGGTAGTTCTCTCCTGCTAACAGGAGTGGTCTAATGGTTGAGTTTTTTTTTAAAAAAAATTTTATGATTAAGATTTATTAGGACTATTTTTCTAAAAAAATCTTTTATTTTTGAAAATAATATTTTTAATTAAAAAAATTATAATCCTTTTTTTAATAAAAAATTTATAATTATTTGTTTAAAAAAATAAACTTGCTCTGATACCAATTGAAAAAATTATTTTTATATTTTTTAATCAAACCAATTAAAAAAATATTCTTTTTACGTTTTTAATTATTCTATTTCATGGAATGCGATAAGTAAAGAATCAAACATCCAAACTCAACACACGATATTTTTTACGTGAAAAACCCAACTTGGGTAAAAAATCATATGACTAATCCTAGTCCAGAAAAAATAAGTACTAACCAACTAAGCAATTACAAGACACCAATTTACATATTTTGATCAAATTCTTAATCCAAACGCCTTAAGCTATCTTGCCAAATTCACGTGCACCGTTTTCTACTTGATCATCGCAGCAACGAATTCTCGAAACTTCACAAAGTATTGAATTCTTAATACTTTCACACTGGCAAAATTCTCTGTCAGTAAATTTAGAACGTCTTCTAATGTCACGCCCCAAACATCCGGGTCACGCAAAAGCCCACCAAAACACCCATTTATGAAAATTAGGTTTTCATAAGAAATCAAAATGTACTGCATTTGGATAAAAGTCCCACGGTTCAACTCTCATAAACTGAAAAATATGTATTCTCATATATGAGTAAACATATCACCAAAAGGCGTATAAAATTAGCCTCAGCAGGTGACACATGTGAAAGTACATGTACAAAATAGGAAAAACTACAGCAAGTCTTCCATCACCTCTGTAACTAGGTCATCTCGTCATGATCACCTGAAAATGTTTTCTAGAAAATCCCACATCGTGAGCCAAAGCCCAATAGAAAATAGATTGTATAAAGCTGTAACACAGGTCATGCAATCGTATGGTGGGAGCTAACTCGACCAAAGCACCCCAAAGGTTTTCCATCTCAAAAACCACACATTTTCCATCATTGAAACTATGCATATCATCCTAACATATATCATGCCACAGTTAAGGAAAAATAGTAATAAAACAGTATTCTCCACTCGGACACACAATCGAGGAGACAAGACAGAATGATATCCTATGTACCGACTCTGTCAACTCAAGACAAAGACAACAACTATAGACTCCTGCCCATTACCCTAGTTGTGAGACCCTGACCCAGTTTATTTTGAGAATAGTTTAAGTGTTGACGGAGTTTGAGTTAACCTTTGATCTCGATACGTTAGGGTTTTATTTCTTTGGAATAGAACGGCATGTGCGTATGAGTTTTACGCTTATTTGGGTTCGTAAGAGGTTTGTTTGACAAGTGTTTAGGCTATAAAA
>JAOTRH010193693.1:0-11521 GCA_034768845.1 Heliamphora exappendiculata
TAAGTTTGGAAGAACTTCTTGGTTCTCTTATGACCCATGAGATGAACATCAAGATGGATGATGAGGAAGACAATAAAGAGTACAGTCGTTGTCTGAATGATGAACTTCTTGGTTCTCTTATGCTGGTGGTATGAGCCCGACATGAGCATTATTTTAGTTTTAGCTATTTTGGGTCCCTGGGATATTTGCTGTCCGTTGTCTGAATTCTTTCAAAAAAATGTCTGAGACTGGTTATTCTGCTTGTAGAATTCAGGTTTTTCTGTGGGTTGCCATTGATCCAGAAAGAGTACAGTCGACACGAGTTTGGGTAAGATCCGAATCAGGTGGACTTCGCAGAGTTTTCGAATTAACAGACATGGCAGAGAACGAAGTTAATTTGACAGCCCTGATGAGGGCTATTACCGAGATACAGCGGGCTGTGGAGCAACAAACCCAAGCTCAAACTCAATGTCAGGCACAGGTACAAGCAATTCAGGCCCGTGTGCTCGGTGTGAATGGACAAGCAGACAATACGAATGAGAACAGCGAAGATTTTTGGGATGACAACCAAGGACCCGAGATACCGCGGGTTGCTGTACCGCCTCGGGTTCCCCGTCTGATTGTGGTAGAAGCTGAAAACACCGCTCAGTCTAGGGAATCCGCGCTGGTGGAAATGATTGACCGGATGAAAAAGGTGCTGAGGAAAGCTAAAGGAGTGGAATAATATATGCTGGATGTAGGTGGTTTGTGCTTATTCCCGGATGCAAAACTGCCCGAGAAGTTTAAGATTCCAGAAATGAAAAAGTTTGACGGCACTGGAGATCCCCGTATCGACCTAAGAATGTATGTTGGCACTCTCTCCCCCATGGGGATCAATGATCAGCTTAAGGCCCAATTATTCCATCGATCGCTTTCTGGGGCTGCGCAAAGATGGTTTCTCTCTCTAGAAGTGGCCAAAACTAGAACATGGGAGGATATAGCCACTGCCTTCATCAGCCAGTATAGCTACAACGTCCAGCTGTACGTCACTACTTGAGAGCTTGAAACAACCCGACAAGAGAATCGAGAATCTTTTGTCAACTTCCTGACCCGTTGGAGGGGAAAAGCTGCAAAAATGACAAACAGACCAACTGAGAAAGAGCAGGTAAAGATTGTGGTTAAGAATCTACAGTCTCTGTTAAAGCGTTACCTTATCACGCAGCTACTTTCCACCTTTGAACATTTGTTCCACGCTGGGGTACAAATTGAGGACGCTATCTAATCCAGTGATATCGAGAAGACAAAATTCAATTAGAAACCACCAAGAAGGAATTTTCCCACAAATAACTAGAACCAATTCGCTACCACCAACCTTGTGTCCCGTTCGAGCGAGGTGAACATTTTGAACCTTTCCTCTTCCACCCATCAAACAAGCAACCTTCAATAGTCAGGCGATGGTCAGCAAATGTAACAACGGCCGCGAAGAACTTTACCCCTCTCAACATCCTGTTATCCACAGCTCTAAACCGTTTGGTAGAGAAAGAACTCATCAAGATACTGGATCCTATGCCAGTGCCCGACCCGCTGCCCCCGAGATAAAATGCCTCTCAATATTGCGCCTTCCATCAAGGTCACGAGCATTTAACTGATAAATGTATGAGGCTCTGACATGAGATTCAGAATCTCATAGATAACAAAGTGATCCATCCTCCATCAGCCACCCCAAAGCCGAACGTCACAACCAACCCATTGCCAAATCATGCCAAGCAGGATGAGGTAAATTACATGTCTTTAGGAGAATCAGAGGACCCGAGTCAGCACATCTTCTCAGCACACCTACCTCGCCCTCATGTTTCAGTAACTAAGAACCAAACAGTATGCTCATTCATGATGATTAGAAGCAGTCGTGAAAGGATGGAAGAATGGAATGATGATGCGTGGGAATGGCCCTCATGTTTTAGTAACTAAGAACCAAATAGTATGCTCATTCATGATGATTAGAAGCAGTCGTGATAGGATGGAAGAATAGAATGATGATGCCTAGGAATGGTATCGACCAATGATCCAAATCTACCAACAAGAGGAGGAGCGCAATGAAGAGGATGACTGGCCTGAATTACCCAACTCGACCTTATGGGTTCGGTCATGTACTTGATGGAATCACCCTTCCCCGACTTTTTAAAGAGGAAGTACACATTGACGACATGCAATCCTATTAACTGGTCAGGGTTGTGTTGAAATTTGATGGGACCGAATGGACTGATTTTGGGGCCGCTCAAGAGCAGCAAGCGAACTTTATCAAAGAGGATATCTGAGAGGAGATTGACAATACATGGGCTATCGAAGATGACGAGAAAAGAAGGAAAAGGACAGCTGTTAGTGACCTAAATGATTTGTGGGCGTTCGAAAGCTCTCTGCACGTAGACGAAGTGAGACAAACTGATAGTGTGACGCCGGGGTTATGGGACCCCGAAAACGGCGTGGAACACCTAACCAGAAGTGGACGACACTTCAAGCCAGCTCAGTTAGAAAGAGGACAGCCAAGTGAAAAAGAAAAAGAGACAGAGCAAGAGGAGGAGGATGATACTGTACTGAGACAGTTGAAAAAGACGCAGGCCATCATCAGTATCTGGAGTTTGTTTATGGCGTCGCATAATCATAGACAAGCTATTTTAAAGGTATTGAATAAAGCCAGTGTCCCAATAGATGCAACCCCCGAGCAGCTTATTAGACTTATTCTACCACCCGCCTAACCGAAAGTCATTTCCTTTTTTGATAAGGATTTGCCCGCTAAAGGAAAAAGTCACAACAAGCCGCTTCATATCACCGTCAAGTGCCTAGAAAAATGGGTCCCGGTGACCCTCATTGATAATGGGTCCACCTTGAACGTTTTCCCATTGAGAACGGCTATCTGCTTAGGGATGAGGCCAGACCAGTTCACTCCCTGCAATCAAGGGGTGCGAGCCTATGACAACACAAGAAGGGATGTACTAGGATTTGTGTCGTTTGCAGTTTCAGTGGGACCACTAGAGACGTCAGTTGAGTTTCACGTACTAGATGTGCTGGCCTCCTTCAATCTGCTACTAGGCAGGCCGTGGCTGCATGACCCAAATGTCCAAGAAGTACCATCTACCCTTCACCAAAAATTGAAATTAATAAAGAACATGGTAGTTTTGACCATTCATGGAGAGGACAATATTCACCTTTCGAAAGGAGGAGAGGGCACAACTCTGTTAGAAGTTCAACATAGCGAAGATGATGTGTTGCTCAGTGGCTTTTAGTTTGATGAAACACAGGTTGTTCAGACACTGATGAATTGAGAAGAAATGTATGTCAACCCACGAGCTTTAATGATGATGAGAAAAATATTCTTCTTTCTTGGCATGGGATTGGGACGTAAACTGCAGGAAATCCCGGAACCCATTCAGGTATTGCCGACTTCGCACCGTTTTAGTCTTGAGTATGAGCCAATGGAAGAAGATCTGGAAGGGTCTTGAAGGGGACGATAGGCCAATTATTCTGGAACGCTCAATGGGTACTTCGTCAGGAAAGGGGAAGATTTTTCATATTGTGGCTTTTCGGAGCCGTGGATCGACGAAAAAACCAATCAAAAGTTGCCTGGGTTGGAGATTTTTTTCAGCCACCAGTTGTTTGACACAGAGGAGGAAGAAACAGTGGAAGGAGAGAAGGAAGAAAAAAAGGTCCAGAGAGAAGATTGGGCTGACACACTCGACGGTACCGACCTGGGAATGCTGTTCAACGAGAAGATGACTCAGCTGCGTATAACTTAATCGAACTCTTTCATGATGGGCTTCAGCACACTGGCAGATTGTACCAAGCTCATTGTCAACGCGACCACAAAGGAAGTAAAGAATTGGACCATCGAGTCTTCTGATGTGCAGGTCGTCTATCTTGAGTCCAAGTTTGAGTTGGTGTCTGTAGTCGAGAGCACATCAGTTAGTGCTCCTCTCCATGCTTTTGCCATCGAGTTTGTAATTCCCATTGTCTTTAATGAAATAAACAGGATTTCTAGTTACTCTGCTTTGTTTGATTTATTTCATTCGCTTTCTGACGATTTTAAATTCGACTGGGATATCCCCGAAGAAGTAAAACTTTTAATAAAAAGAGAAGAAAAAATGCGTGACCAACCAATAATTGAAGAAACAATGTCAATAAATCTAGGTAATAAAACTAACCCACAAAATGTTCAAATTGGCTATTCTTTATCCTTAGCTGAAGAATAATAATTAATAACTTTATTAAAAGAATATAAATATATATTTACATGGTCTTACGAAGATATGTCTGGAATTGATCATGATATTGTCCAACATCACATCTCCCTATACCCTAATGCTAAATCAGTCAAACAAAAATTAAGACGGATCCGGCCAGAATGGGCTCTGAAGATCAAAGAAGAAGTTGTCAAATAGATCAACGCTGGATTTTTTATGGTAATCGAGTATTCGAAATGGATAGCGAACATCGTACCGGTGTCAAAGAAAGATGGTCGTATCCGAGTCTGTGTGGATTTTTGGGACCTCAACAAGAGCTCGAAAGATGATTTTTTGCTGCCGCACATCGACGTCTTGGTAGATAGTACAACGGGGCATGCCTTGTTTTCATTCATGGATGGCTTCTCTGGGTACAACCAGATTCTGATGGATCCTGAAGACAGAGAAAAGACTACATTCACCACGCCTTGGGGCACCTATTGTTATCGTGTAATGCCGTTTGGTTTGAAAAATGCTGGGGCAACCTATCAAAGGGCTGCCACTACCTTGTTGTATGACATGATACATAAGGAGGTCGAAGTGTACGTGAACGATATGATAGTCAAATCCAAAGATCGGGAAGGCCACATCATAGCTTTTTGAAAATTCTTTGAAAGGATCCGAAAGTACAAGATGCGGCTCAACCCACAGAAATGTGCCTTAGGAGTTACTGTCGGAAAGATGCTTGAATTTATGATCACTCAACGGGGTATCGAAGTCGACCCCTCAAAGATTAAAGCAATTTTGAAAATGCCTCCTCTGAGGACCGAGCGAGAAGTTAGAGGTTTTCTGGGTAAGATACAGTTTATCAGTCAGTTTATTGCAAAGCTGACAACTACCTGTGATCCACTCTTCCGCCTACTAAAGAAGGGAGTCCAATTCAAATGGGATCAGAAATGCCAAGACGCCTTTGATGCCGTGCGACAATACCTACAAAACCCACCTGTTCTAGCTCCTCCCGAACCTGTTAGGCCGCTGATCCTCTATTTGTCAATAACTGATTCAGCAATGAGATGTATGCTGGCACAAGAAGGTGAGACTCGAATTGAAAAGGCCGTCTACTACTTAAGCAAGAAGATGAATGGGTCAAAAATACGGTATACACCGCTGGAGAAGACATGTTCGGCCTTGGTTTGGGCTTTCCAAAAATTGAGGCACTACATGTTGTCTTTTACAGTGAACATCATCTCTCGGATGGACCCATTGAAGTACCTATTCAAAAAGCCGGCACTAACAGGTAGATTGGCTCGATGGTTGCTGCTATTATCTGAGTTTGATCTCCAATACGTCACCCGAAAGTCAGTCAAAGGCAGAGCAGTGGCAGAATTTCTAGCCGACCAACCAGTTAAAGGAGGCAAAGACAGAGAATTCCAATTTCCTGATGAACAGCTAATGAAAGTTGGGGATGACAAATGGAATCTATATTTTGATGGTGCATCCAATCAATACGGCTATGGAATAGGAGTCCTTGTCACTCCCGATGAATTGCACGTTTTGCTATCTCTAAAGCTCAATTTTGAAGTCACCAACAATCAGGTTGAGTATGAAGCATGTTTAGCTGGATTGCAGGCAGCCTTAGAGCTAAGGGCAAGAAAACTGAAAGTCATTGGAGACTCAGCACTGGTAGTTTCACAAGCAAGAGGAGAATGGTAGGTCAGGGACTTAACCTTAATTCTCTATCATCAAGAACTAAAAAAGCTAATACCGTGCTTCGAATCAATGATCTTCACCCATGTACTAAGGCTGCAGAATAAGTTTGCCGATGCACTGGCCACCCTAGCATCCATGATTGATATACCATTCGGAATCCGAGTGAGACCCTTGATAATTGAACAGAAAAGAAAGTCGGCATACGAGACGACAGTTGTAATCGAGGAAAGCACTGACAACCTTCCATGGTACTTTGACATTTAGAGCTTCATAGAGAAAGAAGAATATCTCAAGTTTGCCAGTAAAAAGGAGAAAAGGGCAATACGACAACTGTCTGCGCAGTTTGTCATTTGTGGTGGTAGATTGTACAAACGAGAACATTCTGAGATCAACAAGCTGTGTGTAAACACTGAAGAAGGTCAAGAACTGATGAAAGAAATATACGCAGGGGTTTGCGGGCCACACATGGGCAGAAATATGTTAGCCAATAAGATCCTAAGACAAGGATACTTTTGGATGAAAATGGAGATAGACTGTATACAGTTTGTGCGGAGGTGCCATAAGTGTCAGATTCATGCAAACCTTATGCACGTTCCCCCATCTCAGCTATATAATCTGACGTCACCATGGCCGTTATCAATATGGGGCATTGACGTGATTGGCAGAGTAACCCCGAAAGCATCCAATGGACATGAGTTTATCCTGGTGGCCATTGACTATTTCACCAAGTGGGTGGAAGCAACTTCCTACTCGGTATTGAAGGCCTCCCATGTCGCTAAGTTTATCAAGCAAAACATCATTTGCCGATATGGGGTACCGCATGAAATTATCTCGGATAATGGCTCATATTTCCAAGGAGAAGTTCTAGATCTTTTCGAGGAATACCGGATAGTGGCTCATAAGTCCTCGCCATATCGGCTGCAAACCAATGGAGCAGTCAAGGCAGCAAATAAGAACATTAAGAAAATCCTGCAAATGACAATAAACTCATACAAAGATTGGCCAAAAAACCTGCCATTCGCACTCTGGGGATACCGAACGTCAATTAGAACCTCAACAGGAACAACGCCATACTCTCTAGTATATGGGATGGAAGCCGTACTCCCCATTGAGGTGGAAATCCCCTCACTAAGAGTAGTGGCCGATGCCAGTATTTCAGATGCAGAATGGTAGAGGAACCAAATGAAAGAGTTGCTCTTGTTTGATGAGAGAAGGCTACAGGCTCTGTTTCATGTACAAAGTTATCAAAGGAGGATAGCCCGAGCATTCAATAAGAAGGTCAGGACTCGGGACCTCAGAGAAGGAGACTTGGTCCTTAAGGAAATCAGAGCTCCTATTTTTGACCCAAGAGGAAAGTTCAAGCTAAATTGATCCGGACCGTTTCTCATCAAAACTATCATGACCGGTGGTGCAGTCATTATCACGGACTTGGATGGCAATACATTCTCCACTCCAGTTAACCTCGATCAGCTCAAAAAGTACTATCCTTAAGGTAAAAATAAAAAGAAAATAAAAAGCTCGCTAAGTTGAAAATTGAAAAGGCAATTCAGAAAAAAGTTAGAGCAGTCCGTAGGGTCGAAAACTCGAAAGCGCGATCTTGGAAAAAGTTAGGGCATTACAAAAAAGAGAGTGTTAACACCCGAGTGAAAACTGAGCTCGAACTACGTTAAGGCCTGATTCTACTTTTGGGATACGTAGGCAGTTTCTTTCAAGAAGTCCGGCCACGTTCTTTGTTTTAGCCATCTTTGAATATGAGTAAGATCAATGCAAATTAATTTTTGAATTCTGATAATAAAGTCATTAAAACTATGAATAAATTTAAACCATCTTAAACGTGAAGTGGAAGTTTTTCATTACTTTAAGCTATACTACAAAGTTCTTAAATAAAGGAAGGGAACGCAAGTTCCAAACTCTACAAAAAAAAGAAAAAGAAAGCTGTGAAATTTTCAAAACAAAGCAGAGGTTCTCAAATCCTCCTCCTTTTTGCCACTTTTTTCCCCTCTTCTCTGTCTTTCTTCTCCCTATCTTGTGTCAACCATGTCTTGTATTCAGCAGAAAGATCGGAAAATTGCAACTCGTGCATCTCTATTAATGAGCGAGATGACCAGGCAACCCGATACTGTGCTAAAAATGGAGCCCGCAGCGTAGATGAGAACAGATGATCGTAGATGCTGGAAAAGGTGGTCTGACTGCGACCAAACTGGCGCATGATCCTGTGAGGGTAGTAGAAAATAGTCTGACACAAACTAATCAGCAGAACGCCAGGGTGATCTATTGTGGTAAGAGTCATAGTAGGAATTTTCCACCAAGGGCACTGCCAGGTAATGTCTAAACCGGTCAGAGAGGAAAGATATTGTCGACAAGATTCCTCAGTGTCATATATCTGATAACATGGGCGGTAAAGGAAAGCAGCGGCATTGTGTCTATCAGTGGGAGGCTTCTGTACAAGGTTCACCTTCTCCATCAACCAGATCAATAGCAAAAGTTAAAACAGTAAGGAAAAGGCTTTGTAGTATGACAGAGGAATTAATATAGAGGAAGATGTTAAGATTACCTCGAGAAGTAAAAGGCTGCCAGCAAAGGTGGTGGTTTCGCCATGATGAGCAGCGTCCAAGCTCAACAGTGTCTCGGCCAAAACCAGGGGCACGCAGTCTCTCCCCATCCACATTTGGCCAACAATGTCAACCAGGACACAACTAACCCGCCCATCGAAAGGGACAAGTAGATACTGGGCAAGGAGGCAGCAGCAAAGTGTATAACGGCGCCGCAGCTGAAAGTCTAGATCGTTGAGGTCACCAGTAGGATGAAACCTCTCAATAAGCCATGGAATGTGGAGATAGTCACCCGAGGTCAGACGAGAAGCCTCCATCTTAGACAAACCACAGAGTTGCATCACCTGCTGCCGAGCAGAGAGAAAGGCAGTGGGAACGACAACGGAACTCCGCAGAGTCATCCAAGATAGCAGCAAACTCCTCTACAGTCGGACATAGTTCCTCGAGACCGAGCCAAAAGACGTGAGACTGTGGATCCCATAGTTGTGCAGCAGCTATCAGTAAAGGTCTGTTAATATTCACATTCCTCATGGGAAAAGGGAATTAAGGCCAAAAGGGGCAAAGTTCAAACGCTCGATATGAGATAATCCCTCAATCCATGAAGAAAGGGGATTAGCCATCTGAGTCCGAGCAACGACACATGGGGTCTCCAGAATAGTATTTATAGGGCATAAAAGGGCAAAAAATCAAAAAAAATTCAGTAGAAGACACACTTATTGTGGCGGCCGCCACCTTGGAATTGGCGACCGCCAACTCCAAAAAGCATAGTACAATGACATCATTTCTTTGACTAGGCGACCGCCATGGTGAAGAAAGCGATTGCTAGGTAAATATTTTGGGAAAGTGGTGACCGCCATTTTGTATTATGGCGACCGCCATGTTCGAACATGGCGGGTGTGGGGCAGCTTTCAATTTGTGTGATATACATCAGTCATGACATCTAAAGTATACATTCAAGACAGTTTGAGTATCAGACAAGGAAAAATCATGCAACATGTAAAATGGCACAAAGGCCCCCAAAAGGCATAAAAAAATAACAGAATATAAGAAGGTAAAAACTGGGGCACCCAGGCCCAATAAACAGCAAAATGGGGCACGCAGACCCCTGAATGTATCAAACTAGGGCACGCAGGCCCATCAAAATAAATGTATCAAGAAACAAATAAAGCTGGGGAAGGGGAAAGCTCTCTCTCTCACTAATGCCTAGGACGAACTCGCCGGGAAGGGTTGGCCTCTTCCGAGCTGTCATCCTCGAAGAGTCTGTCGAAGTCGTCACCATCGTCGCTGTTGGAGGAAGAAACGACTCTGGATCGGCTCCCAGCAGATGAAATTGACCTTATGGAACGAGCTCGAGAGGACGCCCGGGAACCACGGCCTCTAACCGGGGCTGGGGCCGGGGCTGGAGCCTATGGAGGCACAACACCGGCAATCGGAGCTGGTGGCTGTCAAAAGAAAAGCAAGACTCAGAGCAGAATAAAGGTAGGAAAATGCAAAAAAATAGAAAAGAACACGCAAGCTACTTACAATGGCTACTGGCGTGAAAGCAATGCCGGCCACCTGCATCGAGGCATCCATCTGCTGAACCATCACTCTCAGGCCAGTGACCATCAGTATCGTCCGATCCACCCGAGCCTGATTAAACTACATAAGGAAAGAGAAGAAGTCAGCCAGACAAATGAAGCGAAAAATAAAAGAAAGGAGTAAGGATAAGGAAATACCTGGCCAATCTCTGCTCTGAACTCAGAAACTGGTGGGACTGGAACAGAAAGGGAGAGAAGGAAGCCATAGGCCACAGTCTAGATCTCACAGGGGATCTCCGGACCTACCACTCCTCCAACTCCAGCAGCTCCAGCTTTAGGGGTAGCAGCTCTAGCATCAGCAACAACAGGACCAGCATCAGCAGCTCCAGCAGTGGCACCAATAGCACCAATACCAGCAGCCTCTAGTGCCTGTCCTCGTCTCCTGCCTCCAGGGGCAATCGGGTCGGGTCCTAGTGGTCCCATCAGATGAGCCCGGGCCCAGGCTGTGTAGTCTCCCTCCGCTACGAGTAGCTCCGTAACCGAGGTCCCCACTATCTCCAGCAGCAGGTCGACGGGGCCCAGATCCTCAGTTCGGCGCATATAGGCCGGAGGAACCACTGGGATTCGGAAGTCATCCAGGCCGAGCGACTGGCGAACCACTTGCCCTCCCAGATAGTACTCCTTCCCAAATGGGCCCTCCAACAGGGTACACCTCGCAGCGGTGTTGCGGCTGCGCATCAGATCCGCGCAGGCCCGATCCTCTACCCCCTCTAGACATCCCAGTGGACCTGCAAAGTATAGAACAATGCAAAGAACGGTAAAGCATACAGTATGATGAACAGTGTGGAATGAGCAGTGTGGTGCAGTACAGTGAACAGCGTAGTAAGCAGAAAGTAGTATATTGAACAGTAAATAAAGGTACCTAGTCAGGGATCAGCCGATCCAAAGATGCCGAGAATCAGTCAAGGTCCTTCCCTTCAACTTTCTTCCCCTTCAGCCCTCGGGACCATCGGGCTGCTTGGGGAATGACCAGAGGGTCTGTTGCAGAGTTTGCTGGGACATGAAGCCCGAGGAACTCATAGGTCCACAACTGCAAAGAAGAAGATGTCTGCCAGCAGAAATAATAGATAACGAAAATAGATAAAGAACTGCAAAAAATGAGTCGTATCTCACAGACCCTCCAGTATCCCCCGATGCTGAGCTCCTGGGGGAACCGAGTTAGAGTCCTCATGAAGCTGTACAGGGTGGCCAAAGCAGCGCCACCCCAATTGTATGACGGAACCCGGTCAAGACGAGCTAGGCCACCCAAGTAATGCAAATGGACGGTATTCTCCTTGTTCGAAAACAAGGAGGTACCAAACATATACATCAAGAATCCTCGGGCAACCCACTCTTAGTGGCGGGACTCGGTGCACTAAAAGTGTCTGAGACGATCGAAAAACCAGGGATATCGAACCCGATCTCTGTCCATCTGCGCCGGAATAGCCCCAAGAAAATACATCAGGGCGTCAGCAGACTGCGCAATGGTGGGATCAAATGGGATGGAAGCTCCTCCAACTCGGATGCC
>JAOTRH010193704.1:0-11521 GCA_034768845.1 Heliamphora exappendiculata
AAACTTATAAGCATCCTTAAGGGGGTATCGTCAATCCCGATCTTTCGGGACGTGGATTCCGTCAATAATTAATATTTACTATATAAGTAATATCGCTATCCAACTCACCTGAAATATAGACCCATATAAGATCGCACCATCTAATGAATCAAAATAACGAATATTAAATATATGTAAATCAATAACTATTTCAGGATTAAGAGATAAGCACTATTCATAATAACCTTGGGGTGTGAATTAATTTATATAGCCAGTAGTCAGTACGAAATTAATTATCCCAAATGTCCCGTTCAATACACACAAAGTGTACTGGCACAGAGAGTCAGAACAGTATATGATGCTATTATCTGTTTCCCGTAACCAAGAAAGGCCTACTAAAACTCTGTTCCACATTCGTACCGATGGTATGTCCATTTCCATCTAAACTGTGAACATAAAATTTATATTCTTGAAGAACCTAAAATCTAGTCTTCTGTGTGTAAGCCGTACTCTACACACCAGATTAAATACAATACAGAATATCGGGCATCCATGCATAGCAAATAAATGATATACATACATTGCTCATAAAGATTCTTATAAAATAGAAAACTAATTTTATTAAAAATAAAATTAAATACTAAAAACATGATTTTCAGTATACCAACCCTAACACCAATGCCGGCTATGAAGCTATTGAATATAAGGTGGCGCCTCTCCCTGTCTCCCCGAGCCACAGATCAAACCCACTAACCTCTCCTAACATGTCCCATTCTCGTATAGCCACAGAAGCTAACGAACCATGAGATCTCCTACTAAATGCGTTAGCCACAACATTGGCCTTTCCCGGGTGATACTGCAAATCGAAATCATAGTCTTCTAACAACTCCATCCATCGTCATTGACAAAGATTCAAATCTTTCTACGAAAATAAGTATTTTAAGCTGTTGTGATCAGAGAAAACCTCGAAGTGATCACCATATAGATAATGTCTCCATGTCATCAAGACAAAGACCACTGCTACCAACTCTAGATCATGTGTCGGATAGTTCTTCTCGCGGGTCTTCAACTACCAGAATCCATAAGCCACAACCTTATCTCCCTGCATCAGAACGCAACCCAGACCATCATGTGACATGTCGTAGTACACTGTGTAACCTAAACCTTGCTCAGGAATAATCAGCACCGGTGCACTGGTTAATCTCCTCTTTAGCTCCTAAAAAGCCGACTCACAGGACTCATTCCACATGAACATAACTCCCTTCAGCGTAAGACACGTCATCGGTGCTGCAAGCCTAGAAAAGTCCTTCACGAACCGCCAATAGTAACCTGTCAGACCCAGAAAATTGCAAATCTCAAAGACATTCTTCGATCACTGCCAATCCATCACAGTATCAGTCTTCAACCAATTCATTGACACCCCATCTTTCGACAACACCTGTCCAAGAAATCTCACCTCTGACATAAAAAAACTCGCACTTCTCGAACTTCGTATACAAGCGATATTCTCTCTGAAGTTGTAGAACAATACACAAATGCTCCTCAAGCATCTCTCTCGTGGGTGAATAGATAAGGATATCATCCACAAACACAACTACAAAACTGTCTAGATATAAGTGGAAAATACGATTCATCAAACCTATAAACATTGCAGGAGCGTTCGTCAAGCCAAACGGCATAACCAGAAACTTATAGTGACCATAACGAGTTTGAAAGGCAATCTTCGCTATGTCCTCATCCCTAATCCTCAGCTGGTGGTACCCTAACCTCAAGTCAATCTTCGAGAAGCAGCACGACCCCTTTAACTGATCAAACAAGTCATCAATCCTCAGCTTAGGATACTTATTCTTCACTATTACCTGATTCAGCTTCCTGTAATCTATGCACAATCTCAAAGACGCATCCTTCTTTTTCGCAAAAAGAGCTGGAGCTCCCCACGATGATGTACTCGGATGTACAAACCCTTTGTCAAGCAACTCTTGCAGCTGCACCTTGAGTTCTCACAACTAGCTGGTGCAAAGCAGTAAGATGGCATAGAGATGGGAGCAGCTCCCGGAACAAGATCAATAGAGAACTCCACATCACAACTCGGTGGTAACTCAAACAGATCGTTAAGAAAGACATTTGGATAGTCACAAACCACAGGGAGTAGCTCCTCTCAAACCTCAACCAGCTTGTCCAACCTGAGAGTAGAAAAGAGGAAACCCAAGTTCCCTCGATTCCGAGCAACACCGAGCATAGACACTAAGCCCACATCCCGATCACCCACGAAGCAAAAGAAGTCACCCTCTGGCGTACAAATCGACACTCTCCGTCGCTCACAATTTATAAAGGCATGGTAGGTAGTCAGCCAATCCATCCCTAGGATGACATCAAATGTGGTCATGTCTAGAATGAGAAAGTTAAACTCTAAACAACGACCGGCGACTCCTAAGTCACAGGATCTGCAAACTCTACTTAACACCACACTCCCACTGACCGGGGTCTCTACACTCAACGTACTACCCAACAAGTCTGCCTCTAACCCCAATGCAGATGCAAAAGCAGAAGAAATAAATGAATGAGATGCTCCCATGTCGATAAGAACACTAGCCCATGATCTATATACTAGAAGAGTACCACTGATCATGGATGGAGTTGCGATAGCATCGGGCACTACTGGTGCTTTGGAAGCACTGGGATCAGCAAGAACATAAGCTCTGGCTTGCGGTGCTCTGGCCTGCCCACTATAACTCTGGACCGTCGGCTGCCTCACAGACTGTGCTGAGGCACCTCCTTCTGCAAATCTAGGCATTTGAGCTCTAGGTTACTGTAGAGCCTATCGTCTCTAGGCAGGTGGAGCAAGTGACGCTCCCATCACACTCTGAACATTCCTTCCCTGGGGACAGTATCTACAGATGTGCCTAGATTGACCACACTCAAAACATACGGGTGGGTCTCTCCCCTACGACTGTGACTACGACTACGACTATGACTACGACTACGACTGTGACTGGACAGGCGTTGAACTCTAAAATTGGCCCCTCAGTGGGCACTCATATGAATGATTCCCTAACTGTCTGCATCGATAACAAGTGACCTCTCTCTACTCTGGCTTTCTTGTAGAGGCTACTGAAGGTGCAGGCATAGAAAATAGCGGTTGATACGTTCCCACTAAATGGGAACTCGGTCCAGATGACCACTGACACTTTTTCTCACGCCCTTGAAACTGTGTACCTCCATCACTCTGCTGGCCTCTACTCTTCCTAGCTCTGCAGCTCTCTACCATTGAGCTCTCTACCCAAATAGCGACTTCCACCATATTAATGTAAACACACAAACCCAGTGCTGCAATTCTATCCTTGATAGCAGGTCGAAGGGCCCTTTCAAACCTTCTGGTGTGCAATTCCTCCGTTGACACCATCTCAGAGGAAAACCGCAACAGATTTGCGAACCTGACCTCATACTGGACCACGGTAAGGTTCCCCTGAATGAGAGAGTGGAACTCCTCCTGGTATGTATCTCTCAAAGATCTCAGAAAGTACTTCTCCCAGAAGACTCACGTAAAAGCGGCCCATGTGTCATCCACCGTAGTCTTGGCAAACTTCCACCACTCCCTCGCATCCTCCCGAAGCTGGAACACTGCTAACTTAACACGTAAAATATTCTCCTCGATCTCCAGAGTATCCAAGATCGTCGTGGTTACTTTTAACCACTCAGTAGTGATAGTAAGTGTGTAATCCTAAGAGGGGGGTGAATTGAAATTTAAAAAATTATTTAAAAATCCAAGTATGCCTCTTAGTTCTCTTATAAGTATTAATTCACAAAAATATTTTTAGGTATGTTTTCTTGTTGAAAAACTAAAGTACAAGTATATTTGAAATGACTTAAAATAATAAGTTTCAAAAAGATGTAAGCACAAATGAAAATGCTAACTTAAAGCCCTTTTTTTATAACAATGCAAATGTACTTCAATTTTAATTCACAATATTTAAACCTTCTTGTTAACTAATACTTGTCTTGTTTTAATAATATAAGTATAACTTTCAAGATTGATACTTTTCAAATATGACTTCTAGAATAATTTACAAAAATTTTAACTTGACAATGTTTCTTTCAAAATGAAATGATATGATTCAAAACCTTTTTTTTTTTGCTTTAAGATATTAAAAGATGCGAGAAATAAATTATTCAAGTGCAAGTGTGTGTGAAGCAATGACAAGCAACAATACAATAAAGTAAAACAAAAGAAATGAGCAAGCTAGAAGATGAACACCACGATTTTTATAAGGTTCGGCGCTATGGCCTACGTCCTTGCCTCAAGCCAACCGCTATGAGAATTTTTTACTACCTCTCATTTAATAGGCGGAGGAGCCTCTCTCCTTAGTCTAGGTGGAGTAGCCTCTCTTGAGAATGTACCATTCTCAAGCAACCCAATCCTTATTAGCGAATTAGCCTATTTTGAGAAACACCGTTCTCAAATACAACAGATGAACAGAAGAAGAAGTACAAATGAATGCTTCTTCAATGAGCAGATAAGTATGAACAATAAAAGCACTAAACTCACTTCTCAAGAAATATAACAATGAAGCTCAACAAGAAATCTAATAATTTTCTCTCAAAAATATGAATGAAAAGCTCAAGAATTTGAAGCACAAAGAGTTTGCATATGAGAGAATGTTTGAGAAGCTTTGAGTGATTAAAACAAGAGCTCATGGGCTCTATTTATAGGCCTCAAAATCAGACTAGCCATTGGGCTAAATAGGGTTAGTTCAAACTAGCTATTTTCAGCAAAAATTTGAATTTAAGCTTGTTCGGTTGCCTGGAGAGTCTAGTTTAGTCGACTGGACCAGACTTCAGTCGACTGGACCTCAAGGGTCAGTCGACTGAACTACTTTGGATCTGAGAATTAATTTTTGGCAGTTCAATCAGTCGCCTGGATAGAAAGCCTCAGTTGACTGGATTATTAAAAATTCATATTTTATCTTTTCAAAATATTTTGATCACTTTTTGATTTGAAAAAATATTTTAAAGACTTTTTAGGATTCCTATGAGTTTCAAAGAGATATTCATGAGATTAGTGAATGTACATAGATCTTAAAACATAAGATGTAAAAATGTGTTCTTCAATCCTTCTTCAACTCTTGCATTTGTATCAAAATTTGTCACCAAAGGATTTGATTTTAAATTATGCATCATGGCTTCCATCTTGTATCTTGAATTGTGTTAAGCGTGTATTTCCTGTAAATAATCTCAAAATGCATAATTAGATACATAGGTTTGTTATTATCAAAATCGGTCATTGAAGTCTTGTTAGACCAGCAAGTAGCAACTTTGAGGTCTGGCTCCCCAAAAAAGGTTGGAGGATCCAATTATCGAAAGTCCCTCATTGCCACAGATGCCTTTGGCTCAAGGGCCCTCACTCCAGCCCTAGTCGCCTCAGCCATCGTTGTCATGGTAGCCAGCATCTCCTGTACAAGGTCAACACTGCCTACCTGTTCTTGCGGGGCATGACCGTCCCCCTCTTTCGGAACCTAGACATGTGCTCAACCTCGGCCACGACCTCGGCTGCGACCCCATCCCTGTCCTCCCCGCATGGACATAGTTCTATATGAAGGCAATATAACATGATAAGCTTTCCTATAGCATGTTGTTACTAACATAAAAGCTTAACATACATGAACTTGCTAACACATAGGCACTTAAGATTCATAAACACGTTTTACGTACCGAGGAGAACCAATAAGATGGACAAGTCAATTTGGATAACTTATTCAGATTCCTTGCTAGAAAATAGGTCGGCCAAATGCGTTTCTAACTTAGCTTCCAAATTTGTTAATCCAAACACCCTAAGGCAAGACTAATCAATCTTGAGGTCCTACCTCCATGCTCACATAAACAAAGCCTATCATGCTTAACAAGCTATCAGCATGTCATAAAACACTTGAACACATGCAAGCAAGCATACACAGTCATCCTCGTTGGGTGATGCACCCTCTTCCCATGGCTCTTAGGTATTCGAACCCAGAGCTCTAATATCAAGTTGTCATGCCCCAAAATTCAGAGTCACGTGAAACACCCAACGAACCACCAGTTTGTAAAACGATAGGATTTTTACGGATAAACAAGCATAAAAAATAATATAGCTTTTGAAATAAAAAGAGCACCTAAGGTTCACTCTTAGAGCAACATGCAAACCTGTCCATACAGTTATAATATACAACCTCAAGGCTTACAAAATGTTCCTTCAGAAATAAGAGACATATATATAAATACATGCTTCTATAATAAAAAGGAAAAAACTATACAATAGTCTTCCTACCACCACGGGACCAGCTAGATCAACTCCACATGATCATCAATACCTGAAAAAAGTTTTAACAAATCCCACTACGTGAGCTGAGGCCCAATAGAAACGGATTATGATGCAGTAAAGCAGGATATGCAATCACATAGCATAAAGTAAATGATTTTACTATAGAAAACCCCAAGTTTGTCAACGTGTACGCACGCACGCACACACACATATATTACCATCACATCTAAGTGATTTTACCAGCTCGTGATTTCAAAACATACGCACCGATGTCGAACGGGCGTATAGACCTCGTCACATTACTACCACCGGGCCATCACGAGGCCCGTGAAATAACTGGACGCCCTATACTTCCGACACGACTTGCGTCCTTTCTCGATTCACTAGCTAGCAGGCAGAAAAACCCATTCTGCGTAGTTTTCTATTCTTTCACCGAAGAGCAACTCGTACCCAAATTAACTCGATCCGTAGATCTCAACACAGTCCTTTTTTATTATCACATCAAAATCTAGATACACACGCGTGAGTCCAACCCGACAATATTCCTCTCACCAAACCCACAACGCCGTGAGTCTAACCCAAAAGATTCCTCTCACCAAACCCATAACACCGCATAACATGTAATAAACCAAGAAAAGCACAAAAATATGCTTTTTACCCCCAAAAAATATGGTTTAAAACATACAATATGATATGTAGCATTTTCAACCGGTAGAATAACATAAAATTGCACGTAGCATCTTTTAAAGACAACATTGTCTAGAATCTTTTCTTGATGAGTCGAAACTCGAAGCCTCAAAATTCAAACCTCGTCGGAACGAGAATTTGACCGGTTGGTTGCGCAACTAATAGCGCGAATATGAAGGATCCATAAGCTAATCGTCAAAAATAGGCTTGGACATCACAAAATTCTAGAGAGAAGGCACAGAGTTGGGAAGAAAATGGAGTTTTGAAATCAAAACAGACGCTGGAATACTTATAGGCTCGGCCAAATAGTGCATTCAGTCGACTGAATGGCCCAATTGAGTCGACTGAAAGAGTTCTGAATCACAAAAACTCTTCTTTCGACATCACTCAGTCGACTGAACCCATGGTCAGTCGACTGGGAAACCAGTCCGGTCGACTGGACAGCGCCACATTGCCCAAACTTGCTTTTTTAGCCCAAAAACCACCTAAACAAGCCTTGACGAACCCCAAGAAAGCATGAAACACATAAATACATGTTGTTCTATAACAAAGGAATATAAACCATTCATCAAGGATATACATATAACGAATAGAAACACGTCAAACATGTATATATCATAAAAATAAACGAACCTGGGTCTCATAACGCCATTGCCATTAAGTAAAATAGTTGAGGCATATAGCCAAGGCGAGCATTTATCTTTCGCAACAAGGTTAGGATAGGTTAAGCGATCAATATACCATCAAGTCTACTCTGTAATTCTCGACGTGGAATTCATGATATTGTTCTAAAAGTACTTTGGGTTGGGCATCTACATTGCATTCATCTGCACCACTGTTTTTATATGTGCTTGTCTTGTTAAAAATGAGAAATTGTCTATATCTCTGCCCCTTAAATTTGTAATGGGTATTATACGATATGTATTGTAGGATATCTTATTGTGAGTTTGTTAGACGGTTTAAAAAATTTGCTTCTAAGCTCCGGCTCATGGCATTTGTGCCACAGGTAAAGAAGAAAGAACTTTTGAGGAAGGTGCGTTCATTGAGGAAGAAGACTACGAAGAAGGGGGAGAGTGGCAGAAGCTAATTAACCCCAATGACGCAGCTTGAAGACGTAGAATGTCTACTTTTTGGATCTTTTGTTCAGTTTTCCATGGACATATTATAACTTTTGTTGAAATTTTCTGGATGACTGTAATTATTAAGTATTTTGGACAAACTCTGAATCGTTAATGATGTAGTAACTATCTTATGTATCTATGAATGCTCGGATACAATATGTCCTTTATTTATAGTTACATATGTTCCGACATGCCTGGGGAACAGGGTGTCACAATCATGGATGTCGTGGCCTGATGGTTTTTGGTGATTTGTTGGCTTTTGAACTAAATTCCTGACTTTGCTTGCCTGGGAGTATCCTTATGCATAATTCTCATGTTTTCGTCATTAGGGAGCATTCGAGACGGGTGCCTAAGTTTCGACTTGGTCAAATTAGGGTGTCTACAGCATACTATGTTTCTAGAGATATTTTCGTTATTTTAAGAATCATTTTTAATAAATAGGGATTGACCTACAATTTTAAACATGATATTTAGCTGAAATACATATGCCAAACAATTTAATATCAACTTTCCCACATGAGTGAAAAGGGGTGGGAAGAGAAATGCCAAGGGTAACTATAATACCTAAAAATATAGGCATCCAAGCAACTCCTCAACTCGTGAAGTAGTCCAACTGGTAGTATCTCGATCGCCAAGGCTAGCATGACTCACTAAAGTCACGATAATTGGTATTAAGGATATAAATTGAGAATGTATAAGATATAAGACTCGAGTGTAGATTTTAGCTAAGTTTCGGGGCTCTTATTCAATAATCCTCTCTCATGAATGACCCAAGTGGTTTAAATTTATAGGGAATGGGGCCCTAACGATAGCATTTGTCATGCTAATAGGTGTCAGGAATGGAATGTTCTACTTACTACCAGGCCTAGAAGTTTGCTGTCGGGAGGATAAATGTTGCGATCGCAAGAAAATTAAGGAAAAATACGTTACAATTGTGCGATCGTTCAAAAAAAAGGCATGGTTGAGAGGAACGATGTAGCAACTGCAAGGTTTTTAGAGTTTAAGCATAGCAATCACAAGGATTGAAGGTTGCAATTTGGGATTTTCAGGGGTATTTTTGGATTTATAAGCCAAATTCTTGCCTTAGTGATGGATCGATGGCCTTATGTACTCTCTTCCTTATCTTTCATCATTGAAGATGCCCAGATAAACCTAATATAGGACTTTGTCAAATTGGGGTGCTTACAATTCCTCATAGTTATTTTAAATGCTTATACTCGTATTCCTGAAATAATTAATATGCACATATATTTAATATTTTTTATTTTGATACATAAAAGAAAGAAATCTTTATAAGTTAATAAGTTCGGTGAATTGAATAATAGCATTAGATGTATAGTGAATATTAATTATTAATGAAAATCATGTCTCAGTATAAGAATTGATAATACCCCTTGAGAAAACTTATAAGTTTTGATTATGTCAAACCCCATTACTGGATATTGTATACAACATATCAAATTAGTTAAGTGAAAAATCTTTAAAAAAATTATAGATGGATAATTAAAAAAAATTATTAGTAATTTAATTTAATCGACAGGTTTCTGTAATCTTAACGTGGGAAGATAAATAAGCTTTTAATAGCATAGAGTTCAAAATTATTTTTTGGGATAATACTGGGAATGCAATTAAAATTTTTTAGTGATATCGAATATAATTTATAGAGTTAAGAATTTAATTCGAATTGAGTTCAGTTTTTCTAATTACATATAGAGCTTGGATTTTATTTACTCCTCAAGTCGCTGCCGTAGCTTATTTATATACCACTTTGCTCTTTTGATAACTAGGATTTTTGTATTCTGGTGAGAAATAATGAGATACAGCATAGAGTGAGAGAGAGAGAGAGTGATTAAGAATCACTAAAATCAAAGCTCACCCTCTATTTGTGGTCAAGAATGCGGTAGAAGGTTTAAGGCACAATTGAATTTTTAGTTCATGTGCACCCATTCAGCAGTTTCAGTTTGTGTGCTGAGATGAGATCAAAACAGAAAAATCTCAAAGGCTTCACTCTTGTTCCACCGTACAGGATTTAATCAAGTTCTCATCTTTTCAATATAATTCATATGCACTATCATTAATTCTTAAAATTCTATTTCCCAACAATACACATGGCGGCTACATAAGTGCATCCACCAACATCATTTACCCTTAAGTAATGCTGCCACAAGGGAGTATGTTGACACCTTAATTCTAAAGGGATAATAAGAAGCCAACACGTAGCAGGTTCAACTCTTGATTCTGAGGGTCAACGACAATCAACACACGCCTAGGAATAGGAAGTCACAAACACGTGGAATGCGGCATGGAACTTTGCACAAGGAGATACGTGCCACGTGAAAAAGAAAGTTATTTCAAGGATAACATGGAGAAGAAGAGTAAAGGCAAAGGGAAAGAGATACAAGAAAGAAGAGACATGAGACATGGTAGTTAGTTTTCAGTGCCTGATATTCGAATTTGAAGACATAGAATAGGGTCAATGGTGGGGAGAATAATCGTGGACAACTGCTATTAACTACCAGAGCTTCTTAAATACATAACAAGACATCAGCAAAAGGGACCCTTAATCCACCACTTGGGCATATTTTTTCTTTCGAAGTCTCGTAGAAGTAGCTTCATACGAAGCAGTAGCAGTTGAGAAGTAGGAATAAGATTTGTAATTCTTTAACTTAAAGAGCTACAAATACTCTTCTATTCGTATGTTCTTTTGTTCTTTTATTTCTACTTGCTCTATTCATGCTCCTCTTCTACTTCTTCTTCTTCTTGCAAATTCTCTTCTATTCAAAGTATAGCTATTGTAAGAAAATGTTAAAATTCTGTTTATTGAGATAAAAAAAAAAAGTGAAACACAATTGTTTGATTGTGAATTAGCTTGTTTATTTTCTACAAGGGCTATTTTACTCTTATTGGCACGCTCCAATTATTACCATTTTACAACCAAAAGCCAACATGAACCTATTTGGATTAATATTTTGCTTACTTTATTTTATTTATTTTCATTTTTAATGAGCATTTGGTCAAATTATTAAATTTTTTATATGGCTTATTTTTGCCTTATGTGAATTCTTTTACCATTGTGATTAATTTTATTTTCTTATTTTATGGGTTTCTCATCAAAATGCCCGAGAAAAAAACTTAGGCAATCGTTGAAGGTTTGAAAAATTAAAAAAACATAAAATTCAAATCTTCTTCCAAATGTGGCCTTTGTATACAAATAAAAAATAAAAATTACAAATATTGAAACCTTCACCAATAGTCTTTCTTGACCTTACAGCAAGATGTTATTATTTCTTTGAACTTGAAACTACTAATATTTTTTAGTATAGAATATATCTCTTAGTATATAATATTTGTTAGTCCAAGGGTTTTTAATTTGATTTTGATGATTTTCATAATTTATTTTTTAAGAATAAATAATTTTAAATAGATAATATTTTATATT
>JAOTRH010193715.1:0-11520 GCA_034768845.1 Heliamphora exappendiculata
TTTAATCGAAATAAATTATTATTTTTTAAAAAATATAGAACAAAAAATAAAATAAATAAATACCTTTAATCACTACCATAACTGAAAAGCTGAAGGAAAACTGTAAATTTATTAAATTTTATTTGTTACGCATCTGAACACGAAAAAAATGGTTTGATAAATCAAAATCATTAAAATTGTGTACACGGAAAGATATTTGATTCTTTTAAATCATGTGGCTTTCGAAATTAATAAATTTATTTTAATTAAACGAATTTTTATAACGCTAAAAAATATTTTACAAATCTAAGTGAAAGAGAGTTTATTCACAGATAAATCTCGTGGTCTCCATCACCAGTTTGTAGGTGATGCAATTAAACCCTGCGTGTCGGCAGTAAGGCCTTCCTCCCCATCGTACAGATTAATTGCGGTATCGCCAGTACAAATCTCCTTTAGGGATAATTCTAGATTATTGTTAGTGTGGATCACATATCCATCTGAAGGGTTCATTACGAAGCGATTAATTTAGGATTAAGTGATGGTTAACACTTAGCTATATATAATAGTATTCTCTCCATCTGAGTCACTGCTATTATATACTGGACCGAAACTATGTTAGCTATTTAATTTTACTTGGCATGGTCAATTGCCTAAATAGTAAAATTAAAAGAAATTAGCATATCTGGTCTTATGATGGATAGTAGACGTTTACTCATCATGGCGTGCTATTCACAAGTTACCAAGCTGCTGGCGAATTTATTTTTAAAATGGTAGAGGGAACTAAATTAAAATGAATTCAAAGTTTTTCTCATCATAATTAACGGATTTTTAATTATGTGATTCTCAGAATTAAAATGAATTTCAACCCACTCGTTTCAATTCTCAAAGAAAACAAATTAACGGGACCAAATTTTGTTGACTGAAAATGTAACTTGGATATAGTTTTAACTACAAACGGTATTTCTTCAATACTAGGAAATGTGTTTATTTTTGAAAAAGGTTCTTTCTCTAAGCCGAAAGGCATGAAAAAGGAAAAGGTTCAGAAACAGGGATACACGATTTTCACGGTAGTTCGTGGGCCACGAACTGGTGTGAAAATGCTGAAAGGCAAATATTTTCACTACATCCAGACTCAACACTAGAAAAAGCTATGTCCAGTATTTTTCAGTAGCTAAAATAAATGGGATAATTTCTGTTCACTGATTGTGGAAACATGTTTAGCGGTGTCATCTACTGGTATCTAGTGTGTAGATACGGGAGCTACTAATCATGTCTGCAATTTATTGTAGGGGTTCCAGGAAACCCGACAATTCAATAATTGGGAGATTTACCTACATTTAGGCAATAACACAAAGGTAACAGCAGTTGTAGTAGGAGATGTCACTCTCAGTTTTGGTGAAGATCGAGTTTTATTATTGAGAAATTATCTTTATGTACCTTCCATTAGAAGGAACTTAGTTTTCGTTTCTGGATTGGCTAAAGACAGATATTTTGTTTATTTTAATAATCATGTGGTTATTAAGGATAATAAACGAGTTATCTATTATGGTACATTAGTGGATGATCTTTATATTATTACTCTAATCTCTCCTATACTGCAACTAACTAAAATAAATAACACATCTAATTTACCTTATAAGATAAAGTTTCATTCTTTAATGAACCAAACGTTTCTTTGGCACTTACGCTTAGGTCATATTAATCTAAAAAGGATAAAAAAAACTGGTAGCAGATGGACGTTTGAGTTCATTGGAAGTAGAGACACTTCTAGTCTATAAATTTTTCTTAGAAGGTAAGATGACCAAGAGGCCATTTTTGGCCAAAGACTATAGAGCTATAGAACCGTTGGAGCTGGTTCATTCTGATGTGTGTGGTCCTATTACAATCCGGGGTAGAGGTGGCTTAGAGTACTTCATCAGTTTCAATGATGACTACTCAAGGTATGAATACATTTACCTGATGCATCGTAAGTCTGAATGCTTTGAGAAATTCAAAGAATTCAATGCAACGGCAGAGAAGCGTCTGAATAAAAGTATCAAATCACTACGATCCGACCGTGGTAGGGAATACCTCTTTAGAGAGTTTAAGGACTACTTGTCATCAGAGAGGATTGCATCTCAGTTGACTGCACCAGGCACTGCACAACAGAATGGTGTAGCAGAAAGAAAGAATATAAATCTTATGGAAATGGTAAGGTCACTGAATGCTTTGAGAAATTCAAAGAATTCAATGCAACGGCAGAGAAGCGTCTGAATAAAAGTATCAAATCACTACGATCCGACCGTGGTAGGGAATACCTCTTTAGAGAGTTTAAGGACTACTTGTCATCAGAGAGGATTGCATCTCAGTTGACTGCACCAGGCACTGCACAACAGAATGGTGTAGCAGAAAGAAAGAATATAAATCTTATGGAAATGGTAAGGTCACTGATGAGTTATTCAGGTTTACCAGATTCATTTTAGGGACTCGCTTTAGACACAGCAGCTTACATTATGAACTTGGTACCTTCTAAGTCAGTATCTTCTACTCTCACAGAATTGTGGACCGAGCGTAAGTTTAGTCTGAAACACATTCGAATTTGGGCGTGTCCAGCACATGTGCTGAAAGAGAATGCGAGTAAGTTAAAACCGAGGATAGAAGTCTGTTTCTTTGTGGGGTATCCTAGGGGAACGAAAGGTGGTCTATTTTATAATCTTAAGGATCAGAAGGTCATTGTTATTACCAATACCCGATTCTTATAAGCTTATTATATTATGGATCATAGGCCCAAAAAAAATTATTTTGGAAGAAGTGAGAGGAAATGCCAATAGAACGGAAGAAGAACCACAAGTCACTGATATTCCATTACCTCGTCGTAGTTGGAGGATTATCGGGACATGTTCAAATCAAGAATAGGGTGCTGATGCACAGGGTTCAGAATTTGCATAGCATGTTACTACTAGTATACAGACACAAGTAGTGCCTCGTCGTAGTGGAAAGATTGTTCGTCAACCTGATCGATATATGTTCTTGGGAGAGTCATTTGACAAGATCCCGGGTGAACTAGATACCGAGCCCTATAACTATAATAAAGCACTACAAGACAAAGATGCAGATCTTTGGCAAAGGGCAATGAATTCATATATGAAATCTATGTATTCCAATCAAGTCTGGAAACTTATAGAACTTCCCGAAGGGATAGAACCCATTGGATGCAAGTGGATCTACAAGAGGAAGAGAAGAGTTGACGGGAAGGTTGAAACTTTTAAAGCTAGACTTGTTGCTAAAGGGTTCACTCAGAAAGAATGGATCAACTATGAGAAAACTTTTTCGCCGGTAGCCATGCTTAAGTCTATCTGGATTCTGTTATTTATTGCCGCACATTTCGATTACGAAATCAAACAAATAGATGTCATGACAACTTTTCTTAACGAAAGTCTTGACGAGTGTATCTGTATGATACAACTAGATGGATTCATTGCAAAGGGCCAGGAGCACATGTTGTGCAAGCTTAAGAGATCTACTTATGGACTTAAACAGGTATCGAGGTCTTGGAATACTCGATTTGATCAAGCTATAAAGTCTTATGGTTTTTATCAAAGTCCGGATGAGTCCTGTGTATACAAGAAGCGTGACCGAAGTGTGGTGATCTTTCTAATACTTTATGTAGATAATATCTTGTTCATCGAAAACGATGTGAGGACATCATCTACAGTTAAAGTATGGTTATCTGGGCAATTCGATATGAAAGACTTGGGAGAAACCTGCCACATCCTTAGGATCAAGCTTGTGCGAGATCAGAAACAAAGGATGTTGGGCTTATCACAAGCAGCGTATATCGATGATATCCTTGCTCGGTTTAGCATGTAGGATTCCAAAAAAGGATTTCTCCCTTTCAGGCATGGAATCACTTTATCCAAGGATCAGTGTCCTAAGACACCTGATGAGATAGAGAAGATGAAGGAAGTTCCTTATGCTTTAGCAGTAGGAAGCCTCATGTATGTTATGCTTTGCACTAGACCCGACATCTGATTTGCCGTTGGTATGGTTAGCAGATATTAGTTTAACCCAGCGCCGGAGCATTGAACTGCGATAAAAAATAAAATTAAGTACTTGAAAAAGACTAAGGATTATATGTTGGTTTACCAGGCAGACAGTCTAGTACCTTTGGGGTACACAGACTCAGATTTTCATTCTGACAGAGATTCCCGTAATTCTACCTCAGGATATGTGTTTACCTTAGGAGGTGGAGCTATAAGTTGGAGGAGTATCAAGCAGTCCTGCATTGCTGATTTCACCATGAAGGATAAGTACGTGGCACCTTCGAAAGTAGCCAAGGAGGCCATTTGGCCTAGGAACTTCCTGATGGATCTAGAGGTGGTACCTTCGGTTCAGTCGACTATTACACTTTACTGTGACAATAGCGGAGCGGTTGCAAACTCGAAAGAGCCAAGGGTCCATAAAAAATGCAAGCTCATAGAACGTAAGTATCACTTGATATGAGAAATTGTACAGAGTGGTGATGTTGTTGTGACCAAGATTGCATCATGAGACAACCTTGCAGATCCTTTTACAAAGAGCTTAACGGCAAAGACTTTTGACAGTCATGTAGAGGGCATGAGAGTCAGATATATAGCAGCTTGATTTTGAGTATAAGTGGGAGATTGTTATGGTTGGTATACTGAAAATTATATTTTTAGTATTTAATTTTATTTTAATAAAATTAGTTTTCCATTTTATGAGAATCATTATGAGTAATGTATGTATATCATTTCTTTGTTATGCATGGATGTTCGATATTCTGTATAGTATTTAATCTAGTGTGTAGAGTACGATTTACCCACAGAAGATCAGATTTTAGGTTCTTGCAGAATATAAATTTTATGTTCACAATTTAGATAGAAATAGAAATACCAATGGTACGACTGTGGTGTAGAGTTTTAGTAGGTCTGTCTTGCTTATAGGGAACAGATAATAGCGTCGTCTATTGTTCCGACTCTCTGTGCCAGTAAATTTTATGTGTATTAAACGGAACATTTTGTGTAATTAATTTAGTACTGATTACTGACTATATAAATTAATTCACATCACAAGATTATTATGAATAGTACTTATTCTCTTAATCCTGAAATAATTATTGATTTGCATATATTTAATATTCGTTGTTTTGATTTATTAGAGGGTGCGATCTTATATGAGTCTATATTCCAATTGAGTTGGATAGCGGTATTATTTATATAACAAATATTAATTATTGACGAAATCCAAATCCCGAAGATCGGGATTGGCGATACCCCTTAAGGATGCTTGTAAGTTTTGATCGGGCAAAATCCTGTAGGTAGATTTAATTATCCGGCGATCAAATAAGTTAAGCGAAAGGGCTTAAAAAATATCAAGATGCCGATTAAATTAAATTGTCAGTAATTTAATTTAATTGGCGGGTATCGAAAATCTTAACATGGGGAGAAATGGTAAGCATTTAATAACATGAGCTCAATGCAGGAAAGTCTTGAGCTTATGGGTCATAGTGAAATTATAATTCTTTAGTAGTGTGGACTATAATTCAGTATTTTATGAAAATTACAGAAATCGCTGTTGGTTTTTCATAATTGTAGAAATCGTTATGCGTCTTTCTTTAATTAGAGAAACCGCTGGTAGGTGTTTGTGTTCCATTGGAAGTCTTGCTCAAAATTACTCTCCAGATCCCTACTGTAGCCCTATATATACGCGGGTAAACTAAACCAGTTTGAGATTGATAGTTAATATCTCATATATCATAGATGACATTATTTTTGTCTTTCAAAAACTTAAATATATCAAGATTCTACCGGTACAAGTTCTCGGAGGATCGTAGCCCACATTACGTTCGAGGATCGCGTAAGAAAATACGATAGAAGATCTGACTAGAGCTTTAACTTATAATCAAGTCGTAGTTGAAGATTAGATCGACAAGCGGTATTCATCTAAATTAACTTCGGTTGCACGGGTTTTATTTTGATCGTTTTTCGTCAAAATTTTTATCTAGAGCCCGTTTCGGCGTTTGCCCGTCCAGTTAATTTTTTATCAAAAATTATTTTACAAAAATAATAATCCTGGCAGTTTGCCTCCAACAGAGACCTTTAGAAACATGTGATCCCCCACTACAAACTCCAAAGGTCTCCTCCTCCGGTCAGCATAACTCTTTTGACGACTCTGAGCTGTCACTTGGCATTGGCGAATCACGGTAATCTTCTTTGTCGTCTCCCGCACCAAGTCGGATCCCAAGACTGTGGTCTCCCCCACATTTGTCGAATACACTAGTGATCTACAAAGCCTACCATACAAAGCCTCATACAGTGCCATCCCAATACTAGACTAATAACTGTTGTTGTATGCAAACTCTGCCAATGGTAGATGATCTTCTTAAGAACCCCAAAAATCAAGTACACAGGCCCTCAACATATCCTCCAGAATCTGTATGGTCCTCTCAGACTGATCATCCGTCTGGGGGTGCAAAGCAGTGCTGAACGTCAAGCTCATCCCCGAAGTCTCCTGAAGACTCTGCAAAAAGTGCGATGTAAAATGCGGGTCTCGGTCAGAAACAATAGACATAGGCACTCTGCGTAATCGAACTATCTCTCTGACATACAATCTACTCAATCTGTCCACCGAATCCTTCATGCAGATGAGGAGAAAGTGTGCAGACTTCGTTAACCTATCAACCACAACCCAAACAATGTCGTGTCCCTTAGGTGATCTAGGAAGTCCCGACATGAAGTCCATCGCAATATTCTCTCACTTCTACTCTGATATCGGTAATAGCCGTAATAATTTTTCTGGCCTTTAATGGTCCACCTTTATCTACTGATAAGTAAGGCACCAAGAAATAAACTAAAGTACATCCCTCTTCATTCCCGTCTATCAAAACTAACGGCACAGATCATAACACGTTTTAATGCTTCCAGGATGTACTGCAAGGCGAGAATGATGACAATCATGTAGTATATCAGCACGGCATGACTCTGGTACAAACAACCTCTCAGCTAATCTCAAACTCTAATCTAGACTCACAACCCATCTCGTGGTATCCTCTCCACTAGCAACACGATCCCGTATCATCTGCGCTTCTTGATCTGTCCGTTGGACCTCTAACACATGTGCAACTAATACAGGTCGTGACACTACTGAAAATAAGGTGACACCCTTCGCTATCTTCTCGATAGGAAAATCAAACTCACCAATCTCTCCAAGTATGTCCCATTCTTGTATAGCCACAAAACTAATGAACCATGAGATCTCCTACTGAGAACGTCAGCCACAAAATTGGGTTTCCCTAGATGGTACTGCAAGTCAAAGTCATAGTCTTCCAATGACTCCGTCCAACGTCGTTGGCGCAAATTCAGGTCTTTCTACGAAAACAAATATTTTAAACTCTTGTGATCGGAGAAAACCTCAAAGTGCTCACCATAAAAATAGTGACGCCGTGTCTTCAAGGTAAATACCACAACTGCCAATTCCATATCATGTTTCAAATAGTTCTTCTCATGCGTCTTCATCTGTCGAGATCCATAAGCCATAACATTACCTCCCTACATCAGAACACAACCCAAACCATCGTGCTACGCATCACAATACACTGTATACCCTAAACCTCATTCTGGAATAATCAACACAGGTGCACTAGTCAACCTGTTCTTCAACTCCTAGAATGCCAACTCATAGAACTCACTCCAAACAAATATGACTCCCTTCCGCATAAGACGCATCATCGGCGCGGTAAGTCTAGCAAAATCCTTCATGAACTGTCAGTAGTAGCCTGCTAAACCCAGAAAGCTATAGATATCGAATACATTGTTTGGTCGTTCCCAGTCCATCACCGCATCAGTTTTCAAAGAATCCACTAACACTCCGTCCTTTGATATCACGTGCCTAAGGAATCATACCTCGGACATCCAAAACTTACACTTCTCGAACTTTGCATACAAGCGATACTTTCTCAAAATCTGTAAAATGATACGTAGCTGATCCTCGTGCGCCTCCCTCGTGGGTGAATAGATAAGAATATCACCCACGAATACCACCACAAAGCTATCTGGATATGAATGAAAAATACAGTTCATCAAACCCATAAACGTCGCTGGAGCATTCGTTAGACTAAACAGCATAACCAAAAACTCATAGTGACCATAACGAGTCCGAAAGGTGGTCTTCACTATGTCCTCGTCCCTAATCCTCAGTTGATGGTACTCTGATCTCAAGTCAATCTTCGAGAAGCAACTCGACCCCTTTAACTGATCAAACAAGTCGTAAATCCTTGGCATCGGATACTTATTCTTTGCCCTCACCTGATTCAACTTTTGGTAGTCAATACATAACCGCAAGGACCCATCCTTCTTCTTTGCAAATAGAATTGGAGCTCCCTACAGTGACGTACTCGGGCGTACAATTCCCTTGTCAAGTAACTCCTGAAGTTATATCTTAAGTTCTCGTAACTCAACTAGAGAAAAATGGTAAGATGGCATAGAAATGGGAAGTTGTATCTTGAGTTCTCGTAACTCACACTTCTCGAACTTTGCGTACAAGCGTTGCTCTCTCAAAATCTGTAAAATGATACGTAGGTGATCCTCTTGTGCCTCCCTCGTGGGTGAATAGATAAGAATATCACCCACGAATACCACCACAAATCTATCTAGATATGAATGAAAAATACGGTTCATCAAACCCATAAACGTCGCTGGCGCATTCGTCAGACCGAACAGCATAACCAAAAACTCATAGTGACCATAACAAGTTCGAAAGGCGGTCTTCGCTATGTCCTCGTCCCTAATCCTCAACTGATAGTACTCTGATCTCAAGTCAATCTTCGAGAAGCAACTCGACCCCTTCAACTGATCAAACAAGTCATCCAACTTGGCATCAAATACTTATTTTTTATCGTCACCTGATTCGGCTTTCGATAGTCAATACATAACCACAAGAACCCATCCTTCTTCTTTGCAAATAGAGTTGGAGCTCCCTACAGTGACGTACTCGGACATACAATTCCCTTGTCAAGTAACTCCTGAAGTTGTATCTTGAGTTCTTGTAACTCAATTGGAGCAAAACGGTAAGATGGCATAGAAATGGGAACAGCTCCTAGAACCAGATGAATAGAAAACTCTACCTCACAGCTCGGTGGCAACTCCAACAGATCATCGGGAAGGACATCTGAATAGTCACAAACCACAGGGGTAGCTCTCCTCGAACCCTAACTGTTAGGGTAGGTATACTGAAAACCATGTTCTTAGTATTTAATTTTACTTTAAATAAAATTAGTTTTTTATTTTATGAGAATCTTTGTGAGCAATATATGTATATTATTTATTTATTAGGCATGGATGTCCGATATTCTGTATAGTATTTAATCTGGTGTGTAGAGTATGACTTATATACATAAGACCAGATTTTAGGTTCTTATAGAATATAAGTTTTATGTTCACAGTTTAGATGGAAATGAACATACCATTGGTACAACTGTGGTACAGAGTTTTAGTAGATCTATTTTGATTACGGAAAATAGATAATAGCGTCATCTATTGTTCCGACTCTCTGTGCCAGTACACTTTGTGTGTATTGAACAGAACATTTTTGGTAATTAATTTAGTACTGACTACTGTCTATGTAAATTAATTCACACCCCAAGGTTATTATGAATAATGCTTATCCTCTTAATCTTGAAATAATTATTGATTTGTGTATATTTAATATTCATTGTTTTGATTCATTAGAGGGTGCGATCTTATATGAGTCTATATTCCCGATGAGTTGGATAGTGGTATTATTTGTATGACAAATATTAATTATTGATGGGATTTACGTCCCGATGATCGGGATTGATGATACCCCCTTAAGAATGCTTATAAGTTTTGACCGGACCAAACACTGCAGGTGGATTTAATTATCCGGCGGTCAAATATATTAAGCGGAAGGGCATAAGAAATATCAAGATGCCGATTAAATTAAATTGTCAGTAATTAAGTTTAATTGGTGGGTATCAAGAATCTTAACGTGGGGAGAAATGGTAAACATTTAATAACAAGAGCTCAATGCAAGAAGGTCTTGAGATTATGGGTCAGAGTGAAATTATAGTTCTTTAGTGGTGTGAACTGTAATTCAGTATTTTATGGAAATTGCAGAAATCGCTATGCGTCTTTTTTTAATTAGAGAAACCGCTGGTAGGTGTTTGTGTTCCACTGAAAGTCTTACTCATAATTACTCCCCAGGTCCCTATTGTAGCCCTATATATATGCGAGTAGGCTGAACCAGTTTGAGATTGATAGAATTGATTATTCAGATATCTCATATATTATTATGATATTATTTTTGTCTTTGATGACTTAAATATATCGATATTCTGCCAGTACAAGTTCTCGGAGTATCATAACCCATACTACGTTCGATGATCGCGTAAGGGAATAAAGTAGAAGATCTGAGTGGAGTTTCAACTCGGAATCAATTCGTAGTAGAAGATTAGATCGACAAGATATATTCTTCTAAATTAACTTTGGTTGTACGGATTTATTTTTGATCGTTTGACATCAAATTTTTTTTATTTGGAGCCCGTTTCGGCGTTTGCCCGTCCAGTTAATTTTTTACCGAAAATCGTTTTAAAAAATAATGATCTTGACAGTATTGCCTCCAACAAATTGGTATCGGAGCCGTTTTGCTTTTTGTTTACGATTATTAGGCCCGGGTAGATTTAGAACTGTGCTAACTTTGTTTTGCAGACGTTTTAATCCTGATTTTATGATCATGTATTTTTTTGTCATGTTTGATTGAATGCGTATATGATGATTTAATTAATTTTTAGATCGAATGTGAGCCTACGGGACATAAGTTTCGATGTAAAATATTTATATTTTTTAATTTTTTTCTAATTTATTAGAAAGAAAAAAAATAAGAACAAGTATGCAAGAAACGGCGGTGGTTGGCGGCGGCAACCGGCGGTGGTTCCGGCGGTTTTAGCTGCAGATTGAATTTTTTTATTGCTTTCCAATTTTTTTTCAGTTTTTTTTTCTGGATAAAAAAAAGGGGGAGGGGGAAGGAAAAGAAAACAGCCGCAGCAGCGCACAACTGAAGCGCGGACAGCCCAACCCAAAAATGCTGTTTCAGAGCTTGAATCTCTGAAAAAACACAACAAGTGCCGGTTTCCCAGTGCCTAGCACAAACAGTTTCGGCTTTTCAAAAAGTTTCAAAAATCCCAGGCGCTTTCGGAGGCTAATTCGATTGTTTGGTTTGCTAAGTTTTTTTTTTGTTCGTAGTATTCAATTCAAACACAAACGGTGGTTTGCAAACAGGATAAGGAAAAGCAGGTATTTTGCAACAACTAAAAGATTGGAAGCTTATCTTTTAACAAGAGGCTAAAACTCTTTAGAATTTTAATCCGATCATAAAATCGGAATATTTATCTTGTTTTTAATTTATTTTCATATTTTAATATCGTAGATGATAAATATTGATTTTATTTTTCTGTTAATTTAATTAATTTAAAATTTTGATTTTAATTAAAATATTTTGTAATGAAAAATAAAATTAAGTTTTTTT
>JAOTRH010193726.1:0-11520 GCA_034768845.1 Heliamphora exappendiculata
GGGAAAATGGGCAAAATGGACTGGCGAAGGGTCGTCAAACCCTAGAGCTTCAAAGAAGAAGAAAACCACGGCTCCAATAGCGACGACAGATTCGACGACGGCGGTTGGAACGACAAAAACCCTGATGTTCCAATCAATAAAATGCAAGAACGTCTATTTCAGTCCTTCACAAACTGTAAGGTAATCCATGTACGTTCTGTTGATTTGTGTATTTCAATTCCATTCAAATGAATTTTGAAACCTAGTTTTTCGATTTAGGTTGGGAAAGGCTACTCCAAACCTGTGACCCACATTACCCTACTCTTGTTAGACTTTTCTATGCCCACATGCACATTCCTCTGATTCCCTCGACGTCCATTACCACTTGGGTTAATGGTGTTGATATCCACTTGACTCCTCGCACTTTTAATGAAATACTCGGTATTCCTGAGGGAGATCTATGTGTATCATGTAAACAAAAGAACATTGATCTTGAAGGCTTTTTATTTCAGGATGCTGTTAAAAAAAATTTTGAGGTTGAGGATATTGATCCTTCAAAACCACTGGAAACAAACTCCTTAAAACTTGAAATGAGAGTCCTTCACCATATGGTGAACCACACCTTTCTACCTCAAATGGGTAAATTTGGGGATGTTACCTACATGCACGTTTTTGTGAAGTGGTGCATTTACGAAAAGAAACCCCTTGACCTTGGTTATTTTTTTGTCTCGAGCATTTTTTCACTATCATGGGAAATCAAATTCCTCCCTTCCTCATGCCATGTTTTTAATAAAAGTCTTCACTCATTTTGGTATTGATTTGTCTAAGGAGAAAGGTGTTGCTTTTTCCAAACACGACCTTTATGGTAGTTCTTCCCTAAAGCATATGCAAATTGCATATGTGAATGGCGTGTGGACTACCACTTGTCGAGGTACTCCTGTTCGTACCAGGACTTCTCCCCGTGCCTCTCAAGACATCCCAACCATCCCCATTGATCGGGATTCTCCTCCCACGCGACCTGAGTTTCATGGACCCTTTGACACTCCGGGTCTATCACATTATGTCCCTCCTCCTCCTGTTTTTGACTCTACTCCATCTGTTCCCTCTGTTGCATCCTCATCATCATCCATTCCAGTTCAAGTAGATCTTTCAGAAGTTCTCTCTTTAATCAACTCCCTGTCTGAAAAAAGTCACTTTTTTTCAAGCCATAGTCAATTCGGACTTCTTTGATTTGCACCATACGGTCTCCTCTGTTTCTAAAAAAGTCAAGACTGTTGAAAAATCAAATCGTTCCTTGAGAAAGAAAATTGAACGTGCCACGGATGCCGAACGGTCATTGTGTCGTACAATGGACAATAGCATCGTCTCCATTGTCAATGCGAACAATGCCATCCTACAGCAAGTTCGCAAAGAATACGATCAAGGCATCGTCACCGCCGTCCACACTCAGTCCCAAAAAGTAGAAGAACACCTCACATGGATCAAGGAGGCTTGGGTCAAACAATTCAAACCCAAAGAGTCCAAAGAGGAAAAAGCTGCAAGACTAAAAAAAGAAGCAGGCCTGGCTATGGCAGCTCGCTGGGAAGTCCTTGCAGCGGGTGAAGCCAAGGACAAGAGATCACGCGCCGCCAAAGAACGAGCTTCTGCTAGCAAAGAGAAGGCCAAGGCAAAGAAATAATTCAAAAAATTCATAGATGATCAGTAATCTTTTTTTTTTATATAATTACAAAAGGGGAGAAGAGAAGTGAAGGAAGAAAGGGATGAAGAGAAGTGAAGGGGAGAGAAGTGAAGTTTCAAACATTACTTTTTAGTTTTTATGAAGGTGAAGATGTAAGTTTTAACATTTTTTTTGGTTGAATGAGTTTTGAATGTTGTGAATGCCTGAACAATTTTTGTTGTTGAATGAATTGTGAATGAATGGTTTAAATGTTTAAACAATTCTTCTTGAATGAATTATATTGTTCTTATGTTTATTATATCTAATTCTTTTGCATATGAATGCTTGGTGAATGTATTCGATATAAAATTAGATGTGTTTGGGAAAATCACTTACGCATATTCACTATTTTGCACAAATTAGAATAAATTCTGAATGCTTTTTAATCGCTTATACAAATCATGTTAAAAATTATATGTTTTCACTCTGTTGTATGCCTAACTGATAAAATTGCTTTTAATATTTAAGGCATATTGATAAGGAGAAAACTCTTGTTAAAAAATATTTTAAATTATTTTCTAAAAAATAGTAATATGGTTGTAATCATTAAAAAATTAGAGATTGTTAACCCAATGACTTTTTAATTTGATTTTGAAGATTTTTATAATTTATTTTCTAAGAATAAATAATTTTAAATGGATAATATTTTATATTTTTAAAATGAAAGTGTTAACATATTTTGAACAATCAAAGTTGACACCTTAGCAAAAAAAAATAACTTTTATCTCAAAAGATTCAAACACTTAAGCATTCTTTAATTAGAATATTTTCGTATTGATCTTAATTAAAAATTAAGTCAAACACTTTTAAGGCAAAGTGTACTTGAAGCTCATCAAGTGTGTCAACACCAATTGATCAAATGCTTTGACACCCTAACTGTTTTTTAAGTTGATCTTCAGGTATCAAAATGTTAGTGTCGGCACAAATCAGTTTTGTGTCAACACAAAAGTGCTGAAGTGCCCAGGACTTATTTTGAGTCGACACAAACATATTTTGTGTCAACACAAAAGTGATCCTCACTTTTGGTTTTCGGAAGTTTAGGTCGACACAAATGGAAATTGTGTTGACACAAAACAATCAAGATCTCCTGCAGATTTTTGGTGTCGATCCCAAAACAAATCGTATTGACCCAAAAGTCCCGAGCCTGCCTGCAGAATTTTGGTGTCGACCCCAAGAAGATTTGTGTCGACACAAAACAACCGAGACTGGTTGCAGAATTTTGGTGTCAACCCCAAAGCACAAATGTGTCGACACAAAAGTACCGAGACTTACCTGCAGAGATTTAGTGTCGACACCAAAAGCAAGTTGAGTCGACACAGAGTCATTCCTCCTTATGCTGAAGTTTCAAACAAGTCGACACCAGATTCATTTGTGTCGACCCCAGAACGTTGGAAGGTAAAGTGCAGAAATTGTGTCGACCCCTCAGAAGATTTGTATCGACCCAACCACTTGAATAACCCTGCCTTAGACACTTTGTGTCGACACCAAAGTTATTTGTATCGACCCTAAAGACGAAAATTCAAAATACAACAGATCTCAACGGTTGAATTTTTGGCATTTATTGCCCCTACCTATCTCTACCGGTCAAGAACTCACAAAAATTTATATAAGAAGTTATTTCTCAGCATTTAAGAAGGTTGGAGACTTGCATTTACTATTCTATTGCTCAAATCAATATCAGAAATCATCAAGCCCACATTTATTTCTACAACTCTTGTTCTTGTTCCTCATTTTTCTTTACCCTCTCATTTATTATAAATCAATCTTGTAAAGAGAGTGAATATTTTTCATTTATTACATCTCATTTATTATAATTAAGGGTGAGTCACCCTTTAACATTTGAGTGAGTGAGCGAAACTCATCAAAAAAGAGTTCAAGAGAGATTAAAAAAAACAGAGACTTCTTTTCATAAGATCTTCTTGAAGCTGAAATAAATTTGTGAATGTGTCCCTAAACATTCAGATAGTTCAAGAGAAAACTTGAAACTTGTAAAGGTTTGGAATACGCTCGTGAAGTATTCTAAATAGTGGAAATACTCAAGAAAATCTTGAGGAGTGGATATAGGTTAGGATAAAGCCGAACCACTATAAATCTTTGGTGTCTGGTTCTTTTTTTCTATCGCTCATCTTTTAATATTTGTATTGCTTATATAATTGCATATCTTGCCTTATTGCTATATTAAAAGATTTTTAAAAAATATTTTTAAATTGTTATTTATTTTTTAAAGACCCAATTCACCCCCCATTGGGTTGCCTAGATCTAATATTACTGTTCCCCGTAATCAAGACAGATCTACTAAAATACTGTATTACAACCCTACCAATGTTGTGTCAAATTTCATCTAAGACTGTGAACCAAAAACTATAATCTACAAGAACCGATAATCTGATTTTATGTGTGTAAACCGAAGTCTACACGCGAGATTAAATACTATATAATAAAAAATATCTATACGCAATATTAAACAAATAATGAAACGCATACATATTTTCTCATTAAAATTCTCATAAAATGAAAAAATTAATTTATTAATAAATAAAATAAACAAATTTATGCAAGTAATATTTTTGTATTTAATAATATTTCTACTCATAAAGTTCATTTTTGTGTAGAATAGTAAAGCACCAAATATCAAATCTTGCATGATCAATTGTGGTAAATTCATGAATTACATGCTTATTGATATTTTATTTATTGTCGCCCATGTACTATATTTTTATTTCGTAAATTTAACCTTATAGCTCAGCTATATTTTATGATTAATGCCATATTTTATTTTACATACAATTGATTTTAGTAAGTAGATCATACTTTATAAAAAGAATATATATAATTTAAAATCAATCTTATACATAAAATTGATTTTTTAAATGCAATATTTTATACATAAAATTGATATTATTCTATATATCATAGAAAATAAATAAAATATATAGTTAGAATCCTATTTATATTAAGACTATCATGTTGAGGATTTGAGTCAAAAAAATCCAATCAAATCTAACCCACAAGTCACCTTGTCGGATAACGCACACAACCCACTGAAGAATAAAAAACAAGAAGGCAAAACAAACCAATCACACTAGAGCCACACAATATTTACATGCTCTGACAAATAGTGCCTACGTCCGCGGACTCATACTTTCATGATAAATCAATTGAAACTGATTGAAACTAAGCTGTTCTTTAGCTTCAAGACCGATTGAAACTGAACTGTTCTTTAGCTTCTTCATTATCAACACCTTTGTGAACATATCTACAGGATTTTTATTTGTACGAACTTTCTCTAGATTAAACTGCCCCTCTTTTAACTGAGCCTGAATAAAATGATACTTAATATCAATATATTTGGTCTTTGAATAAAATGTTGAATTCTTTGCCATATGTATAGTACCCTGATTATCGCTAAATAACTTACAATTCTCATAACCTTTTTCCAGTTACTTTAAGAAATTTTTTAGCTAAATTAGCTCCTTGCAAGCCTCCGTGGTGGCTACATATTCATCATATGCGGTAAAAATTGTCATAATCTTCTAGAGTCTGAAAACCCAACTTACTGCTGCACTACTTGTTAGGATTGTATACTAAAAATTTTAATTTTTTATTTTAATATTTAATTTTATTTTTAATAAAATTAGTTTTTTTTATTTTATGAGAATCTTAATGAGTAATATATGCAGTTTAATTATTTATTTAATATTATGCATGAGTATCTTTTATTCTGCACAGTATTTAATTTGGTACGTAAAATTCGATTTACACACGGAAAACTAGTTTATCGGTTATTGCAGAATATAAGTTTTCGATTCACAGTTTAAATAGATTAGACTAATCATCTGTACGACTGTAGCGCATAGTTTTAGTAGACATGTCTTATTTACTAGTAATAAAGAATAGCGTTGTTTATTATTTCGACTCGTTGTGCTAGTACACTATGTGTGTATTGAACATGACCACATTGAGGTGATTAATTTTATACTGACTATACAAATTAATTCACACCGCATGGTTATTATGAGTACTTACACTCTTATTATTTTGATTCATTAAATTGAGCAATCTTTTACGAGTCTATAATCCTAATGAGTTGGTTAACGATATTAATTATATGGAGAATATTAATTATTGATGGAATTCACGTTCTAAAAGATCGAAATTGACGATATCCTTTTATGAAAGTTTATAAGTTTTGACTGATTTAAACTATGCAAGTGGATTTAATTATCCGATAATTAAATAAGTTAAGCGGAAGGTCTTAAGTAATTTATTTAAGAAGCTAATTAAATATAATTATTAGTATTTAATTTAATCAGCGAGTATCGAGAATTTTAACGTGAGGAGAATATATAAATATTTAATAACAGGAGCTCGAATATTCGATTTTGAGAATATAGCTGAGAGTGCAATTATAATTATTTAGTGAAATGAATTATAATTAATGTTTTTATGAAATTGTTTCTGGGTTGAGGTGAATTTTCATAACTACACTGAGAGCTCAAGTCATATTTACTCCACAAGTCTCTGCTGTAACCTATTTATATATTGTTATAAAACCTGATGTCATAATTCATATTATTCCCTCAGTGATTTGGTGACTAGGATTTTCACGTTTTTTAAAAATTCTAAACCTAATTAAGAAAAGTTTTGAAGAACACAAAAGATCAAAGCCCGCACTTTATTTGTATTTTAGCATTTGAGAATACAGTAGAAGATTTGCGTCGGAGATTTGAATAGAAGTCAAAAACCGCGGCGAATCATTGACTGAAAATTATTGCAAGAACCAAAATCATTTAATCAGATTTCGAAATGTATAATCCTAAAACTAATTTTGGGAATGTTACTGAGTTTTATCTTGATTTTTTAATATCAAAAGTTTTAATCTGGAACCTGTTTCGATATTTGCTCATTCGAATATTTTTTGACTAAAATTATAGACATAATATTAGGATATTGACAGTTTGCCTCAACAATTGGTATCATAGTCATTTTTGATTATGTATAATTTTATCATGGGTTCAGATAGATTTAGATTGTGTTAACTCGATTTTACAGGCAATCTAATCTCGACTTTTAATGGTCATTATTATTATTATTATTGCATGTTTGATTGCATGATTTGAATGATAATTATTAATTATTTTTTTAACTGCAAGAGTTAATCGTAGTAGATTGATTGTGAACTTCTCGAAAGTATAAGATCAGTGTAAAAATAATTATTTTTTTAGTTTTTTTGTTTTTATATTTTTTTATTATTATTTTTGGTAATCGGAAAAAGAAAAAAAAAAAGAAGAAAAAGCTAGTCGTGGAACCGTTTGGGATTTACATGCCTTCCAAGCATTCATGAATATTATCGTAAGCATCAGGATGATTATCAAAGTTCTTTATTCACGTGGTGATAGTACATGGTCATGAATCCTAAAGAAATAGGATTATCATGAGGGAAAGCTTCATCAATGGGAATTCTTAAGGGGTCCACGTGGATTATATTGGAATGGGATCTCTTGAAAGCTTCATGATCCAAACATGGCATTTTCAAGGCCAAAGCAACGTGATTCGGTCAAAGCATCTTGGGATCACCATTGATTACATAACAAATGGGTACCATGATCCATGGATAATTCTATTCAAGCAAACGTGCTGTGAATGGGTTTATCACATTCGGCCCAAAGAAAAAAGTCAACAAGCGGCAATTCAACAGTGCACAACAACATAAGCGGCGTGATAGGGGGCAGCGGGTGGCGTGGCGTGGTGCTCGCGCGGTGGGACATAGGTGGTGCATGATCATGTACAGCGACAGCAGTATTTTAACAGGACTGTAATTTGTAGTAACTGAGTTGTGCAAAATTTTTAATTAGCAGCAAAATTTAAGATTAGAATTTTAATTCTAACAGAATTGTAAATTTTTTGAATGGACAGAAACTCTTTAATTAAAGAGTTATAGATTGATCATAAAAGTCAGAGTTTAATGCATTTATTTATTTTTTATTTAAATACGTGGACATTTTTGTTTTCGTTTATTTATTCTGTTTAGTTTTAATTAATTCTGTTAATTCGAAATTATTATTTTTGAACATAAAAATAAAATTAATTTTTTATTAAAAAAATAAGAAAATTTGAGAATTTTATTTTGTTACATTAAAACACGTTTAAGATGGTATTTTTTTATGCTTTCTGCCACCCCATCCTGCCTCGACTTCAATGGAACAATCTTCAGTCTCTTGATCCCAGTAGCTACACAGTAATCCTCGAATTTTCTGTTGCAGTACTCGCTGCTATTATCAAACTTTAGACATTTTAATTTCAAACCTATCTCATTTTCAACGAATGCCTTCTAGTTCTTGAAAATATCAAATACGTCTGATTTGTTCTTATAGAAATAAATCCATAATTTTTTGGTAGTATCGTCAATGAAGTTATAAAGTACCTCCAGCCACAAGAGAACATACCTAAGACAATCCCCATACGTCAGTGGGAACTAACTCCAACCTTTCTACTTTTGGAGTCTTCGCTTCCTTTGTAAAGCTAACCATCTTCTACTTTTTGAAGACGTAATCTTCATAGAATTTTAGGTCCACTTACTTAATGCCCGGTAGCTTCGATTTCTTAACCATAGCTTTCACTCCTTTCTCGCTCATATGACTGAGTCGTTTGTGCCACGCACCGACATCAACCTTGGATGCTGCCATTATTATTTTGTTGTAAGAACCCGATGATACATACAAAATACTATCCTTCTTCCCTCGGGCCAAAACTAATGACCCCTTACTCATATTTCAAGATTCTCCTTCGAATGACGTCACAATCTCAAATTTCAACAGCTGACCCACTGAGATCAGATTCCTTGTCAAACTAGCTACGTTCCTAACATCCTTCAGCTTCAGTACTATACCGTTGAACTATGTGATATGTACCTCACATTTCCAAACTATACTATAAGCCTCGTCTTCTCTCAAATAGACCTTTTCAAAATTACCTTTCACATACCCGTGAAGTATGTTCATGTGAGAAGTAGCATAGAATGACACTCCCAAGTCAACAATCCACGAATTAGTTCTAGAACTTAAGGAACAAATCAGAGCATATGTATTTTCTTAATCTAAAACAGTAACCGTGGCCTTACCCCTTGATTTGTGTTGTCTCGTTATTTTCTCGGTGCTTTGCAGTCTTTCTTCAAATGGCCCTTCTGTCCATAGTTCCAATAACCACCAGATTTTTGCTCCCCAACTCGAGTTTTTGATCAACCCTGTGGTTTGGATTAGTGGTTTTCCCGGCCTTTCTAATTCTTCATATCATTCTACCTTCATCTCCCTTCGGCATTCAAGGCTGACCCTAATGTCGACCATTTACCCGCTATTCTTCTGCGTGATTCCTCTCTCAGAATGAAACCAGCAGCGTCCTCCAACTTAAACTTTGTTGATGCTGAGGAGTTAATCACTGCCACGACCAAGCCACTCCAGCTTTCTAGTAGATTGGATAAAAGAGCCAAGGTTCTAACTTCATCATCAAAATTAATCCCAATTGAGTGCAACTAATTGGTGATGGAATTAAATTCATTGAGATGCTGTGCAATAACAGCATCATCTACCATCTTTAAGTTAAACATTTTCTTAATCAAATATACCTTATTCGATGCAGACTGTTTTTCATGCATCTTCTCCAACACCTTTAGCAAATCTGTTTTCGTCTTCTTCTTCTCGATATTAAAACGGATGGTGCGAGATTCAGTCACACGGTCCCTAGATTCTTTCGATCGAATATCCCCTACTCATTATGCATCATCTTCTTGGGTTTCTCCTTGATCAGTGGTTAAAACAGGTCCTTCTAGTACAAAACGTCCTCGATTTGCATCTTCCAAAGTACAAAGTTTGAATCATTTAACTTCTTGATCTTGATCTTTTTATCTTCAGCCATGTCGTGTTATTCAACCTTCGAACTTGGCTCTAATACCAATAGTTGTAAATTTGAATAAAAAAAACCCGATCAAATCCAACCACAAGTTGCCTTATCAGATAACACACACAACCCACAGAAGAATAATGAACAAGAAAGCAAAGCAAAACAAATCAAATGCATAAGAGACGCACAGTATTTATGTGGTTCGACAAGTTGTGTCTACGTTCACGAGCTCATAATTTCACTATAAACCAATACAAAAAGGGTAAAAGTGTGATAGAGCTAGAGAGGAGAGAACATATCTAAAAATAGTTTTAAAAAAACACACAGCTGTGCAAACCCTAAATAGCACTTAAAAGCGCAAGCCCGCATAGACCTCTTGAGTAGTCCCAAGACTGCTCAATCAGTCAATTGCACATTTTTGTTTCTGCTGCAGAATACACGGGAAACTATGTGCTTCTTCAGACCGTTCGAGTGGTTTCAAGACTGCTCGATCTGTCGGTTTCCGATTGAGAATTTTCTTCACCTCTAACACATTTATATTACCAAACAGAACAGTGTTGATGTGACATCTATGTATTTTGATTTAATGGTTGAAATTGTGTCAAAAGAGTTAATGGTCCTGATCATTTATTTATATACAAATTAACAGTTTAAAATGAGAAAAATTAAAAAAATCTTTTCTCTCTTTTACTATCTATCTTGGGACTTAATGAAAGAAATTAAAATTGAGAAAGATATGGAATGACAGAAAATAATAATCGAGTGCCTTTAGACACAAGTCATAACTAAGTAACATACAACCTATGAATGTTAATGATTGGAAAAAGGTGGGACACTAATTCATCAAAATGAAATAAAAATTTGAAAAACAAAAAAGAAGAAGAGTGGGTTTGGTGTATTTTTAATATTAATTAATTTTTGTAATTATAATAGGGATACTTAATGGATTTAATGGTGTGAAATGAAGATATTCGCTTATCTTGCATTAATTAAATAAGAGAATATAAAAAGTTTATGTATTTGGACTTGTTAAGAGCACGTGTAAGGAAAATAGTTAGGAGACTATTCACTTATTTAATTTATCTACCTATTAATGGGTGGCCTTTAGAATTCATCACAAATTTTCACTTTTTCATTATCACCATTGTAATGAACCATAGGATGCGCATAGTACTAACAGAAATTTGTAACATTTCTTTCTTACAAATAGTTGGTTATCCAGCAACAATTTTATCACTTACATCACAAATTATTTTCCCACATTCTAGAGAAATTTTGGGCTACAAGAATGGTATTGTTGTTGGTGGAGTGTTAAAGCCTACAACTTGTTTATATGGTCTGTTCGAGCCGTAAAGCATCAGTTGAAGCATTATATTCTAGGGAATACTCACCAAAGAAAGGGTCTGTTGGAGCCATATAACATTAATTGGATTTGTTAGGCTTTTTAGTTTGTCAATCTCGTTTAATAAACACTTTTGAGTTGTATTTGTTTGATTTCATTTTTAATTCAATCAAGCGTGTTAATCTCATCTATGATCGTTAATGTTAAGTTTGAGCGTGTGAATCTCATCTATGATTGTTAATTTAGGCAGTGCCTTGATCTTGAATCTACTTCAATAACTCTATCTTTTTCAAAAGAAATGAGAGTTTGAGGCCATCTTTCTTGCTTAAAGTCCCCGTATCTAAGCGAAGGGGTGGCGGGAATTGCGAGTTCTTTCTTCACGAGAACATCTCGAAATCAAGTGAATAGCAAGAATTAAAATTAACCTAAAAAAATATATATTTTTTACAATCATTTTGAAACTGCACACGTGGAATACTAAAGGATGATGATGACGACCTATTTTTTACAATCATTTTGATATTTTGACAATTGTAATTTTTCTTATATATATATATATATATATATATATATATATATATAAACT
>JAOTRH010193737.1:0-11519 GCA_034768845.1 Heliamphora exappendiculata
CTAATAGGGGTATAAGGTTATTTTATGAAAAATATATATCTCCTCCTTGGTTTTAGGAAAGAGATATATAGTTTCCATGGATAACTCAAGTGATATATTTAAAATCATATCACAAGGAGCCAAAGATGGAACCAAATCCTAAGCCCTAGCCGCTGCCCCCTTCTCTCTCCCATTGTGTATTCCTTTGGCTTTGAGAAAGAGATGTGAGATAGAAACCAATAAGGAGAAAAACACGAAAATCTGGATCGACGCCCACTCGTCGGGATCGTCGTGTGCGTCGGGATATACGTGAGAAGAACATTGAGTTGTCTTAGATCATTGTTCTACATCAAAGAAACTTGTACAAGTTTCTTAAAGGTATATTTAATCTTAATATATCTGTTCAAAGATATGGTTTTTCATAAAAAAATGCATGCACCATTTTTTACTGTCACGGTGCCAGTTCTTATTTTTTCTTTCACGTTCCAACAAGATGGACAGCTGGAGGATACAAATGAGAATGGTGAGGACTTTTGGGATGATAACCAGGGGCAAGACGCACCGCAAGTTACCATGTCACCTCGGGTTCCCTGCCCTGTTGTGGTATAAGAAGAGAATTTTGCTCAGTCCAGGGAGTTCGCATTGGCAAAGAAAATTGATCACATGGAGAAAGTCCTGAGGAAGGCAAAAGGGGTGGAGGACTATATGATGGATGTAGGGGGACTCTGCTTGTTCAGATATGCCAAGCTCTCGAAAAAATTTAAATTGCCTGAGATAGAGAAGTTTGATGGAATTGGTGATCCTCGAATCCACTTGAGGATGTATGTTGGTACCCTTTTTCCATGGAGATCAACGATCAGCTAAAGGCTCAACTTTTCCACCGCTCTCTTTCAGGAGTAGCTCAGAGGTGGTTCCTCTCTCTAGAGGTTGCTAATGTTGAAGGAAATACTGTCAAGATCATTAATTTTGTAAAACAATTTTTGGTAAAAAAATTAACTGGATGGGCAAACGCCGAAACGGGCTTCAAATTAAAATTTTGATGAAAAATGATCAAAATAAAACTCTTACAACCAAAGTTAATTTAGATGAATACCTCTTGTAGATCTAATCTTCAACTACGATTTGATTCCGAGTTGAATCTCCAGTCAGATCTTCTATTATATTCCTTTATGCGATCCTCGAACGTAGTGTGGGTTACGATTCTCCGAGAACTTGTACTGACAGAATCTCGATATATTTAAGTTTTTTAAAGATAAAAATAATTTATCAATACTGATATAAAATCATTCAAAACTGGTTCAGCCTACTCGCATATATATAGGGCTACAACAGGGACCTGAAAAGTAATTATGAGTAAGACTTTTAGTGGAACACAAACTCCTACCAGCGATTTCTATAAATAAATAAAGACGCATAGCGTATTTTCAATTATGGAAAACCAACAGCGATTTCTGTAATTTTTATAAAACACTGAATTATAGTTCACACCACTAAAGAACTATAATTGTACTCTGACCCATAATCTCAAGACCTTCTTGCATTGAGCTTCTGTTATTAAATGCTTACCATTTCTCCCCACGTTAAGATTCTCGATACCCGCCAATTAAATTTAATTACTGATAATTTAATTTAATCGACATCTTCATATTCTTTAAACCCTTCCACTTAACTTATTTGACCACCGGATAATTAAATCCACCTGCAGGGTTTAGCCCGGTCAAAACTTATAAGCATCCTTAAGGGGGTATCGTCAATCTCGATCATTCGGAACGTAGATTCCGTCAATAATTAATATTTGTCATATAAATAATACCGCTATCTAACTCACCGGAAATATAGATCCATATAAGATCGTATCCTCTAATGAATCAAAACAACAAATATTAATTGTATGCAAATCAATAATTATTTTAGGATTAAGAAAGATAAGTACTATTCATAATAATCTTAGGGTGTGAATTAATTTATATAGTCAGTAGTCAGTACTAAATTAATGACACCAAATCTCTCGTTCAATACACACAATGTGTACTGGCACAGAGGGTCGAAACAATAGACGACGCTATTATTTGTTTCCGTAACCAAGACAGGCCTACTAAAACTCTATACCATAGTCGTACCGATGGTATGTCCATTTCTATTTAAACAGTGAACTTAAAACTTATATTCTGCAGGAACGTAAAATCTTGTCTTCTATGTGTAAGCCGTACTCTACAACTAGATTAAATACTATACAGACTATCGGGCACCCATGCATATTAAATAAATGATACACATACATTGCTCATAAAGATTCTCATAAAATAGAAAAATTAGTTTTATTAAAATAAAATTAAATACTAAAAACATGGTTTTCAGTATACCAACCCTAACAATCTCCCACTTATACTCAAAACTATACTGTCATACATATGACTTCCATGCCCTCTATATGACTATTAAAAGTCTTAGCCGGTAAGTTCTTTGTAAATGATCTGCAAGATTGTCTCACGATGTAAGATCTATGTCTGATTGAAAATCTGAGTTTGTGTACCCCAAAGGTACTAGACTGTCTGCCTGGTAAACCAACATATAATCCTTAGTCCTTTTCAGTTACTTGATTATATATTCTTTACTGCAGTCCAATACTCCTGCCCTAGATGAGACTGATATCTGCTAACCATGCCAACTGCAAAGAAGATGTCGCGTCTAGTGCAAAGCATAGCATACATGAGGCTTTCTACTGCCGAAGCATAAGGAACCTCTTTCATCCTCTCATCTCATCAGGTGTCTTAGGACACTGGTCATTGGATAGAGTGATTCCATGCCTGAAAGGGAGAAATCCTTTCTTGGAATCCTATATGCTAAAATGAGTAAAGATATCATCGATATACTTTGCTTGTGATAAGTCCAACATCATTTGTTTCTGATCTCGCATAAGCTTGATCCCAAGGATGTGATTGGCTTCGTCCAAATCCTTTATATCGAACTACTCTGATAACCATACTTTAATCGTAGATAATGCACTTACATCATTATCGATGAGCAAGATATCGCCTACATAAAATACTAGAAAGATCACCACGCTTCCGTCACGATTCTTGTACACATAGGACTCATCCGGACTTTAATCAAAACTATAAGATTTTATTACTTGATCAAACCGAGTGTTCCAAGACCTTGATGCCTGCTTAAGTCCATAAATAGATCTCTTAAGCTTGCACAACATGTGCTTCTGGCCCTTTACATTGAATTCGTTGGTTGTATCATATAGATACACTCATCAAGACTTCCGTTAAGGAAACCTTTCTTGACATCCATTTGCCAGATGAGCGGCAATGGATAAGAGAATCCGGATAGACTTAAGCATGGCTACCGGCGAAAAAGGTTTCCTCATACTCGATCCCTTTTTTCTGAGTGAACCCATTAGCAACAAGCTTAGCTTTGAAGGTTTCAACCTTCCCATTTACTCCTCTCTTTCTCTTATAGATCCACTTACATTCAATGGGTTTTATCGCTTCGGGTGGTTCTACAAATTCCCAGACTTGATTGTAATACATAGATTTCATCTCTGAATTCATAGCCATTTGCCAAAGATCTGCATTATTGTCTTGTAGTGCTTCATTGTAGTTACAGGGCTCGATATCCAGTTCTGTTAAGATCCTGTTAAAAGACTTTTCCAAGAACATATACCGATCAGGTTAATGAACAACTCCCCCACTACAACGAGGCACTACCTGTGTCCATGTACTAGCAGTAACAAGCTGTACAGAATCTGAACCATGTGCATCATCACCATGTTCTTGATTTGCACCTGTCACGATAATCCTCCCATTACACCAAGGTAATAGAATATCAATGACTTGTGGTTCCTCGTCCGTTCTACTGGTATTTTTTTTCAATTCTTCCAGAATAATTTTTCTATTGCGCATGTGATCCATAATATAATTCTCTTTCAAGAATTGGGCATTGGTGCTAACAATGATCTTCTGATCCTTAGGATTATAAAATAGATCACCCTTCGTTCTCTTGAGATAGCCTATAAAGAAACAGACTTTTGTCCTTGGTTCTAACTTACCTGCTTTCCCTTTCAGCACATGTGCAGGACACTCCCAAATCTGAATGTGTTTCAGACTATACTTATGCCTAGTCCACAATTCTATGGAAGTAGAAGGTACTGACTTAGAAGGTACCATGTTCAGAATGTAAACCATTGTCTCTAAAGTAAGTTTCTAAAATGGATCTGGTAAACTTGAATAACTCATCATTGGCTTTACCATCTCTATAAGAGTCCTATTTTTTCTTTCTGCTACACCATTCTGCTATAGAATGCCAGGTGCAGTCAACTTGGATGTAATCCCCTCTAATGACAAGTAGTTCTCAAAATCTCTAAAGAGGTATTTTCTACCACGATCGAATCGTAGTGATTTGACACTTTTACCTAGGCGCTTCTCCGCCTCCGCCTTGAATTCTTTCAATTTTTCAAAATATTCAGACTTACGGTGCATCAGGTAAATGTATCCATACTTTGAGTAGTCATAAATGAAACTGATGAAGTAATCAAAGCCACCTCTAGCCCAGATTGTCATAGGACCACACACATCAGAATGAATCAGCTCCAACGGTTCTTTAGCTCTACAACCTTTGGCCGAAAATGGCCTCTTGATCATTTTACTCTCTAAGCAAGATTCACAGATTAGAAGTGCCTCCACTTCCAATGAATTCAAAGGTCCATCTCCTACTAATCTGTTTATCCTTTTTAGATTAATATGACATGTGCGTGAGTGCCAAAGAAACGTTTGGTTCATTAAAGAAGAAAACTTTCTCTTATATGGTAATATATATGTATTATTTATTTCAGTCAGTTGTAGTGTAGAAGAGATTAGAGTAATAATATAAAGATCATCCACAAATGTACCAGAATAGATAACTCGTTTATTATCCTTAATAACCACAGTGTTATTAAAATAAACAAAATATCCGTCTTTGACCAATCCAGAAAAGGAAATTAAGTTCCTTCTAATGGCAGGTACATAAAGACAATCTCTCAATATTAAAATCCGATCTCTACCAACATTGAGAATGACATCTCCTACTGCAACTGCTGTTACCTTTGTATTATTACCCATATAAAGGCAAATTTTTCCATTACTAAGTTGTCAGATTTCTTAGAACCCCTGTAATGAATTTAGACATGATTAATGGCTTCCGTATCTACACACCAGGTACCGATAAATAACACCGCTAAACATGTTTCCACAACTAGTGAACATAAATTACCCTGTTTGTTTTACTTTCTGAGAAATACTAGACATTATTTTTTTTAGTGCCGGGTCTGGTTGCAGTAAAAATATCTACCTTTCAGCTTTTTCACACCAGTCTGTGGCCCTCTAACTACCCTGAAAATCGTGTCTCCCTGTTTCTGAATCTTTTCCTTCTTCATGCCTTTCGGCCCCGAGAAAGAATTTTTTTCTGAAACAGACACATTTTCTGGTATTGAAGGAATACCATTTATAATTAAAGTTATATCCAAGCTACATTTTCAGACAACAAAATTTGGTTCCATAAGTTTGTTTGATTTGAGTATTGAAACGAGTAGATTGAAATCTATTTTAATCCTGAGAATCACATAATTAAAAAATCGTGATTTATGATGAGCAAAACTTTGAATTCATTTTAATTTGGTTCCCTCTTCCATTTTAAAATTAATTTGCCAGCACCCTGGTAACCTGTGAATAGCATGCCATGCTGGGTGGACGTTTACTATCTATCATAAGACCAGACATGCCAATTTTTTTTAATTTTACTATCTAGACAGCTGACCATGCCAAGTAAAATTAAATAGCTGACATAGTTTCGGTCTAGTATATAATAGCAGTGACTCAGTTGAAGAAGATACAATTATATACAGCTAAGTGTTAACCATCACTTAATCCCAAATTAATTGCTTTGCAATGAACCATTCAGTTGGAGAAGTGATCCACACTAACAATTATCTAGAATTATCCCTAAAAAAGTTTTGTACTGACAATACCGCAATTAATCTGTCCATTGGAGAGGAAGGCTCTACTGCGACAAGCAGAGTTTAATTGCATCGCCTATAAACCGGTGATGGAGATCACGGAATTTATCTGTGAATAAATTTCTTCTTCCACTTAGATTTTTAAAACATTTTTTAGGGTTATAAAAATCTGTTTAATTAAAATAAATTTATTAATTTCGAAAGCCACACGATCTAAAAGGATCAAATATCTTTTCGTGTACACGATTCTAAATATTCTGGTTTATCAAATCATCTTTCGAAAGTCACACGATCTGAAAGAATCAAGCATCTTTCCGTGTATACGATTCTAAAGATTCTGATTTATCAAACAATCTTTTTGTGTTTAGATGCGTAACAAATAAAATTTTAATAAATGCACAGTTTTTTCTTCAATTTTTCAGCTAAGGTAGTGATTAAAAGCATTTATTTACTTTATTTTTCGTTTTACTTTTTTTGAAAAATAATAATTTATTTCGATTAAATATTTTTATTTAATTAATTTAAAATCTGGAATTAATTTCTACGTTTTTTCAAGATATCTAATTTTAGAACAAATCATCTTTCAACGTGATATTTTGAAAAAAAAAATATTTAAATTTTTTTTTAATTTAATTAAAATTAATTAATTAAAAAAATTTTATTTTATTTTTCATTACAATATATTTTAATTAAAACTAAATATTCGAATTAATTAAATTAACATGATAAATAAAATTAATATTTATCATCCACGCAATTACTATGTAAAAATAAATTAAATACAAGATAAATAAAAATTATTCCAATTTTATGATCTATTCAAAAATTTAAAGAGTTTCAGCCTCTGCTAAGCTTCCAGTCTTTTAGTTGCTGGATAATTTTGATTTTTTCGGTTGGGGTTGTCCAAATTTGCTTAGGAAGGAAACCCACTTGCACCGAACTGTTTGGCAGTCAATCAAACTGTTCATTAAAATCAAAAATTGCTCCACTGGAATTGATTGCAAACCGTGGCTGATTTGGACTGCTCCAAAACTGTTTCGGGATTGCTTGGAAATCCACCTTTTTTGGAATACCGCAGCTTGATTCTTGTTTTATCCATCTGTTCGCAAGCCACTGGAAGGATAAGCTTCACGGATTGGGCGCTTGGGAGTTTGCATCACACTGTTTCTGGTGCAAAAGGCCTGCAGCGTTTGGAACACTGTATGAAACCGGCGACTCCTTTTACGTGCATGGATTGGATTACACAGCTTTGCCTTTTATTATTTTTAATGAAAAAAAACTTCATCAAAACCGCTGCTTGGAGATTGCGCCTGAAGGGAAACCGCTGGAATATTGCTCCGTTTCGTTTTCGAAAATAGCTCCAGTTGGGATGCTTGGGAATTGGGAAAACTGTTTCAGCTTTTTCAAGGTTCTGTTCTGCCTTAGCCTTTTGGAAACTTGCTGAGTTGGAAATCTGGCGGCTGTGCTCTTGCCAAAGTAGCCCTGCTGTGCCGAAAACAACCACATTGATTGGGCACTGTTTGGCGCTTCTCTTTGCTGTGGCGGCTTCCCTCCTTCTCCCTATTTTTTATTTAACTAGAAAAAAAATTTAGAGAAAAAAAAAATATTACAAAGCAATTAAAAAAACTTACTGTGCGGCTAAAACCGCCAGAACCACCGTCGGTTTCTATCGCCAACAACCGCCATTTCTTCCATACATGTTCTTATTTTTTTTTATAATAAACTAGAAAAAAAAACTTAAAGAACATAAATATTTTTACATTGATCCTATGCCTCCGTAGAGTTCACAATCAATTTAAAAATAATTAATCTAACACGGTCAACTCCTGTACTTAAAAAAAAGTTAAATTAAATCATCATCCAAGCATTCAATCAAACATGAAAATAATAGATGTTCATAAAACCGGGATTAGAACGCCTGCAGAACAAAGTTAGCAACAGTTATAAATCTATCAGACCCCGATAAACCGTAAACAAAAAATAAAATGGCTCGGATACCAATTTGTTGGAGGCAATACTGCAAAGATCATTATTTTTGTAAAACGATTTTCGGTAAAAAATTAACAAGATGGGCAAACGCCAAAACGGGCTCCAGATTAAACTTTTGACGAAGAACGATCAAAATAAAACTCGTGCAAGCAATGTTAATTTAGATAAATATCTCTTATAGATCTAATCTTCAACTACGATTTGATTCCGAGTAGAAGCTCCTGTCAGATCTTCTACTACATTCTTTTACGCGATTTTCGAACGTAGTGTGGGCTACGATCCTTCGAGAACTTGTACCGACAGAACACCGATATGTTTAAGTCTTTAAAAGATAAAAATAATATCTCAATAATGATATAAAATCATTCAAAATTGGTTCAGCCTACTCACATATATATAGGGCTACAGTAGGAACCTGGGGAGTAATTATGGGTAAGACTTCTAGTGGAACAGAAATACCTACCAGCGGTTTCTGTAAATAAAGAAAGACGCATAGCGGTATCTGCAATTATGGAAAACCAACAACGGTTTCTACAATTTTCATAAAACACTGAATTACAGTTCACACCACTAAAGAACTATAATTGCACTCTGACCCATAATCTCTAGTCCTTCTTGCATTGATCTCCTGTTGTTAAATACTTACCATTTCTCCCCACGTTAAGATTTTCGATACCTACCAATTGAATTTAATTACATACAATTTAATTTAATCGGCATCTTGATATTTCTTAAACCCTTCCGCTTAACTTATTTGACCGCCGGATAACTAAATCTACGTACAGGGATTGACCCGGTTAAAACTTATAAGCATCCTTAAGGGGGTATCGTCAATCCCGATAATTCAGGATGTGAATTTCATCAATAATTAATATTTTTCATATAAATAATACCGCTATCCGACTCAGCGGGAATATAAACCCATATAAGGTCGCACCGTCTAATGAATCAAAACAACGAATATTAATTATATGCAAATCAATAATTATTTAAGAATTAAGAAGATAAGCACTATTCATAATAATCTTGGAGTGTGAATTAATTTACATAGTCAGTAGTCAGTACCAAATTAATTACCCCAAATGTCCCGTTCAATACACAAAGTGTATTGGTATAGAGAGTCAGAACAATAGACGACGCTATTATCTACTCCCCGTAATCAAGACAGGCCTATTAAAACTCTGTGGCACAGTCGTACTGATGGTATGCCATTTTTCATCTAAACTGTGAACATAAAACTTATATTCTGCAGGAACCTAAAATTTAATTTTCTGTGTGTAAGCCGTACTCTACACACCAGATTAAATACTATATAGAATATCGGACATCCATGCATATCAAAAAAATGATACACATACATTGCTTATAAAAATTCTCATAAAATAAAAAAATAAATTTTATTAAAATAAAATTAAATATTAAAAACATGGTTTTCAGTGTACCAACTCTAACAATCTCCCACTTGTACTCAAAATCATGCTGTCATACATCTGACTCCCCTACCCTCTACATGAATATCAAAAGTCTTAGCCGGTAAGCTTTTTGTAAATGATCTGTAAGGTTGTCTATTGATATAAGCTCTGTGTCTGATTGAAAATTTGAGTCTGCGTACCCTAAAGGTACTAGACTATCTGTCTGGTAAACCAGCATATAATTCTTAGTCCTTTTCAGGTACTTGACTATATATTCTTTATCGCAGTCCAATACTCCTGCCCTAAATTAGACTGATATCTACTAACCATGCCAACGGCAAAGCAGATGTCGGGTCTAGTGCAAAATATAGCATAAATGAGGCTTCCTACGGTCGAAGCATAAGGAACTGCCTTCATCCTCTCTATCTCATTAGGTGTCTTAGGATACTGATTCTTGGATAAAGTGATTCCATGCTTGAAAAGAAAAATCCCTTTCTTAGAACCCTGTATGCTAAAATGAGTAAGGATATCATCGATATACTTTGCTTGTGATAAGTCCAACATCTTTTGTTTTCGATCTCGCATAAGCTTGATCTCAAGGATGTGACTGGCTTCTCCCAAGTCCTTCATATCGAACTGCTGAGATAACCATACTTTAACCGTAGATAATTTTCTCGCATCGTTTTCGATGAGCAAGATATCGTCTACATAAAGTACTAGAAGGATCACCACGATTTTATCACGATTTTTGTACACACATGACTCATTTGGACTTTGATCAAAATTATAAGATTTTATTACTTGATCAAATCGAGTGTTGCAAGACCTCGACGCCTGCTTAAGTTCATAAATAGATCTCTTAAGCTTACACAGCATGTGTTCTTAGCCCTTTGCAATGAATTCATCTTGTTGTATCATATAGAAACACTCGTCAAGACTTCCATTAAATAAACCTGTCTTGGCATCTATTTGCCAGATGAGCGGCAATGGATAAGAGAATCCGGATAGACTTAAGCATGACTACCGGCGAAAAAGATTTTTTCATACTCGATCCCTTCTTTCTGAGTGAACTCTTTAACAACAAGCCTAGTTTTGAAAGTTTCAATCTTCCCGTCTACTCCTCTCTTCCTCTTGTAGATCCACTTGCATCCAATAGATTTTATCCCTTTGGGTGGTTCTACAAGTTTCCAGACTTGATTGGAATGCATAGATTTTATTTCTGAATGCATAGCCCTTTGCCAAAGATCTGCATCATTGTCTTGTAGTGCTTCATTATAGTTACAGGGCTCGATATCTAGTTCTGTCGGGATTCTGTTAAAAGACTCTCCCAAGAACATATACCGGTCAGGTTGATGAACAACCCTCCCACTATAACGAGGCACTACCCGTGTCTGTGTACTAGTAGTAACAAGCTGTGCAAAATCTGAACCCTGTGCATCAGCATTTCGTTCTTGATTTGCACCTGTCCCGATAATCCTCCCAACACGACGTAGTAATGGAATATCAGTGACTTTTGGTTCCTATTCCGTTCTACTGGTATTTTCTCTCAGTTTTTCCAGAATAATTTTTCTATTTGGTCTGTGATCCATAGTATAATTCTCTTTCAAGAATCGGGCATTGGTACTAACAATGGCCTTCTGATCCTTAAGATTATAAAATAGACCACCATTCGTTTCCTTGGGATATCCTAGAAAGAAATAGACTCCTGTCATTGGTTCTAACTTACCTGCGTTCCCTTTCAGCACATGTGCTAGACACTCCCAAATTCGAATGTGTTTCAGACTAGGCTTACACCTAGTCCACAATTCTATGGGAGTAGAAGGTACTAACTTAGAACCTACCATGCTCAGAATGTAAGCCGGTGTCTCTAAAATGTGTCCCCAAAACGAATCTGATAAACCTGAATAACTCATCATTAACCTTACCATCTCCATAAGAGTCCAATTTCTTCTTTTAACTACACTATTCTGCTGTGGAATCCTAGGTGCAGTCAACTGGGATGTAATCCCCTCTGATGACAAGTAGTCCTTAAACTCTTAAAAGAGGTATTCTCCACCACGGTTGGATCGTAGTGATTTGATACTTTTACCTAGATGCTTCTCTGCCTCCGCCTTGAATTCTTTAAATTTCTCAAAATA
>JAOTRH010193748.1:0-11519 GCA_034768845.1 Heliamphora exappendiculata
ATATATATATATATATTGAAAGCATACTATACTTTCCTATTGGGATTCTTCTCTTTTTTTTTTCCCTAGTTGACTTGACCTTTTTCGTTTGGGATTTGTCTCATGCCTAAACCTTGGTTGCCAGATTACTTCTCCTTTCTTTTAATTGTGAAGCGCATAGTCAGGCCCGGTTAGAAGTAGGAAAGATGAGTGGGAACATTAACCATGGGCATGTCGCTCTCAGGTATTTGCACAGGTGGCGCCTAGGACAATGAATAATTACGGGAAGAGAGAGAGGTGTTCAAAGTTCAACGGCAGCTTCTCAAGTCCTGTTCGCCTTGCCAATGGGGAAGAGTGTCAATTTCTGCGGCGTCAGACTACTTACTATTCTTCCTTATTTTTTTCAGTCAAATGACAAAAACGCCCAAGTATTCTTCCTTATTTTTTTCAGTAAAATGACAAAAACGCCAAATTATGATCTTCTGCCCCACCACTCCATTCACCACCTACTTTTTCCTGACCCTTTAAGCATTCAATAATCGCCAGAAATGGCTGCCGTTGAACTTTGAACACCTCTCTCTCTCATTCAATAATCGCCAGAAATGGCTGCCGTTGAACTTTGAACACCTCTCTCTCTCTCTCTCTCTCTCTCTCTCTCTCTCTCTCGCCTAAAGGAAAAGGAGGAGAACGATGATGATGATGATGATGATGATGGGCGAGGTGAATCAAAGGAGGATCAAAACCAACGGTATATGGATGAACATAGCAGAGAAAGGGACAAATGGACCACTTGTTCTTCTCCTCCACGGCTTCCCTGAATTCTGGTTTTCATGGCGCCACCAGATCACCCACTTGGCTAACCACGGCTACCGCGTCGTCGCACCCGATTTGAGAGGCTATGGCGATTCCGACTCTCCTCTCACTCCCTCTTCCTACACTGTTTTCCACATAGTGGGCGACCTCATCGGCCTTCTCGATCATCTTGGTGAACAACAGGTTCCACACCATCCCTTCCCTCTTTTTGTTCTGGTTCCAGCTTCTCTCCAGTCTTTGATGACATGAACTGGACCAGTCCAATTGAATCAATTTTGGGTTTAAAATTAATTCACTAATCACTCTAATGATCATTTATTGTTCTTAATGCTCAAATCAACTACCCTAAGGGTGCACAAGTGATCCGAAAAATTCAAAAATTGAATTAATCTGATCTCTATGGATTGAGTTGAATTGAATTTTACAAGCAATTAGTTCGGCTTTGAATTAGTTCAGGACTAACTCGAACTAACTCGAAAACCGAACGGTATAAATCCGAATATATATATATATATATATATATATATATATATATTCAATGTAATAAATTCAATAAAATAAATGATTATTATTATAACCAGATTTTTTCAAAAAAAGTTGGGAGAAGTTCATCATTTCTTATGAAATGTTGTATTTCTTATGACCACCAAATAAGAGTATTTATTTCTCTTTTGAGACCAATTATTTATTTTTATTTTATATTTGTACATATAAAACTTGACTATTGAATTGGTTATTGAAAAATTACCAGTATGAATATAGAAGGATCATCCACCCGTATATTTATTGTTTTTATTTTTTCAGGAAAAATTAAGTTATGCGAATCAAATTTTAAAATCAATAAAACCGTGGATTCAAACCGAACTAATCCGATTATTATTGGTTTGGTTTGATTTGGTTCGACTAAATAATTGATTTAGTTTTGGGTTGAAAAAATTAAAATCGATTAATATTAATTCGGTTTTAAATTTAGCATGAAATCAAACCAACTCGATTCATATGCACCCGTACACAAAAACTCATATTGATCGGATATCATTAGGTGTCTAAACGAATTACTGTGGGAAAGTTCAGATACCATTAAATTTTTATTTTTTTTTAACAAAAAAGTGATTTGATCATATATTAACAATATTCGATCAAATTGGGAACAATAAATGAAGAATTCAAATTATGGAAGTCGTCCATTTTAGACTCAAAATTGGCTGAACTGCAGTCCATCAAAGGCCTGGAGAGAGCCCAGTCCTTCTGTATTAACAAAGAGATTTTAACTTGTTTCATTGTGGGGTTTGTGTGTTTGGAATATTCCTTTTGTATTAACAAAGGGATTTTAACTTGTTTGATTGTGGGGTTTTTGTGTTTGGAATATTGAGAAGGCTTTTGTGGTGGGTTCTGACTGGGGAGCTGTTGCTGCTTGGTACCTGAGCCTGTTCAGGCCTGACAGAGTCAAAGCCCTAGTTAGTCTCTCTGTTCCATTTGTACCCAGATCTCCCACCATCAAAACCACTCAGTCCTTCAAACAAATGTTTGGAGATGATTTCTATATCACTCAGTTCCAGGTACTTTTTCTCCCTCTCTCTCTCTCTCTCTCTCTCTCTCTAAGGTTTGTGTTACTGAAACGGTATGTATGGCGGGTTGAACCAGGAATCAGGAAGAGCAGAGAGGGCTTTTGCGAGATACGATTACCTGACGGTGATGAAGAAGTTGTTACTGATCAAGAAGACGGATCCGCTGGTAGCGCCGCCGGGGATGGAGATTATTGATTATCTGGAGACGCCTTCGTTATTGCCGCCATGGATTACAGAGGAAGAACTTCAGGTGTATGCGGATAAATTCGAGGAGTCTGGATTCACCGGTCCTCTCAACTACTACCGTGCCATGGACCTGTACGTCACAATTACTCTCTTCACTTCAATAGAACAGCCTTCCCTACTAAGAGCTATTCATAATTTATTTTCCAATTTCTGAAAAATAAAAAGTGTCTATTTAAAAAGATAAAAAAGTTTTTTTTTTCTGGAAAATTGCAATACTAATCTAAAAATGCAAATTATCCTCCAAACACATTACAATTCAATTTCAATACCAGTTAATGAAATGGAGATATCATCTTTTCAAAACAAGAAGTTAAAAAGAATTTAAAAACTTTGTTCAAAGAGCAATTTGCAAAAGCCAAGTAATCCAACCATATACTTTATTTTTTTCTCCGATAAACTAAAAAAGTAAAAATAAATCCAAAAATAAAAACATAAAAAATGGGTGTGAAAATATATAAAGCCACTCATTGCATAAATAAGAGTAATGATGTATAAACTTTTTTTATAGAGAGTTCTCATGCATAAATTTCTACTTGTTATTGGAATTTTGCCCAAATTCGCCATCTGTTTCGTTTATTTCAAACTAAAACACCCTCCAATATGATTTACATTTCAAAAAGGTAATGGCTTGCCTTTTATTGATAACCAACACTAGGAGTTGTTGGAACCCGTGGAGTTCACGTTTTATTTTGATAATTTAAATTATTTATTTTGTAAATCATAGTATATAAGTTAATCATGCAAAAAAATAAATAAATTAGATAGTATTAAGTGTATCATATTTACCTTTAAAAAAATAAACCGTACAACCTATTAAAGCAAATGCTTTGTTCAGGAATACATTAAAATTTATTAAGTGAACTATTTAGAACATCAAAGTAAGACAGTGTGAGTTTTCACATCTCCAACAAAACCCTGCCGTTGGAGTTGCCAACGTATCACCGACAGGTCAACTTCGATGGATTTTTCATTTAAAAATTTTGTTTGTGAATATTTTTTAAAAATAAAGGACGGAACCTAACAGTACAATTTTTTTATCTCAAAACTGATGGGGCAGCAATTGGGAGCTTCTGGCACCATGGCAAGAGTCGAAAGTAACAGTTCCAGCAAAGTTAATATTTGGTGACAAAGATATTGGATTCGACTTCAGCGGCACAAAGGAATACATTGAAGGAGGTATTTTCAAGCGCCTTGTCCCCAACACCGAAGTCGTCATTATTGATGGACACCATTTCATCCACCAAGAGAAAGCTCAACAAGTCTCCCAAGAAATCCTGTCTTTTCTCTCTAAATTTTCTGCTACTTAGTAATAATAATAGTTCGGACGGCAGCTATGTCAAAATCTGTTAAAGCTTTCTTTATGCTACTGTAGAACAAAGTTGGAGCCTGATAGCATTTCTTTGTACATACATTATTTTCATATTGTCAGTGAGATGTAGGAATTCACTTAAATAAAGTAGTTACAGTTCCAAGATCATACCAATATCTGTTGGCCTAATAATCTGTGAAAGTAAGACAACTTCCTCTGATTACCTGATGTGGGTAACAGATCATATACAATCACAGAATAGCTCATATGCAGACATGTGGCTTTTACGACTCTCTAAAATCGCTGCTCCTCCGCCCCACTGTCACAAAGCTCATTGCAGTACAAGTGTATTTTGTCCCCCATTGTTATGGAATCGATATTATAATTTGCCCCACTTTAATTACACAACGTATTTATTGCAACCTAACTTTTCCTAGTTTGCCCCACAAAATAACCCACAAGGATACACTCCATCAGGGCCTATAACCTTCTTTGGAGCCTCTACTCTTCCACTTTACTGCCACAGAGTCCAGGCCAGATTAGGGCCAACTTTGGTACAACTTCTAACGATTTACCATCTGCTTGCACTTGTGAAAGTGAGCCTGCCAACTTCGCCCATAAGTTTAAGCTCGGAATATTTTTAACAGAAGCTGATATTTCATTATATAATATCACCAATTTTCCTTCATCCTACATGGATGTGGGACGGATATTACATGTACGCTGGCAACCAAGTTTAAACCAGAGCCAAACTCATGACGGAATACAGTCAATTACAGTAGCAGTAACTACGAGGACCTTGGGATTACAAGATACAAGATGAAAGAATTCTTCCTAGGGAGCCTATGACCACTTACATAATGCAGTATTAAATATGGTGAGGAACCCCTCCTTAAAGCTACAACTTCAAAGATATCTCACTAAATTCTCCTAGTACCAGCTAGGGTCCATTGACCTCTCCTAGTGGAGTCTCATAGTCTATGCATACCCACCAGACAATTAACCTCAGCTTCCCTACCAATATCAATTTTGAGACAAAATTTATTGAGCACACAATTCTAATTTCCTTTTTGAGTGCTAGGAGTGACTGACAATGATGCAATCATATCTATACTAGTAGATATCCCTCCTGAGTGAATTTTCTCCCAGTAAAAGTCTGAACCCCAGTCAATGATTTCTACCAATTCTACGCCTTATTCTAATTTTGGGCCGGGGAGTTGCCAAATCAAGTAAACAGAGAACTAAAATCCCTCTTTTTTTCCTATTATCCGTGCCTTAAATCCTACAGCCAATTGAATGTCCTTCTTTCAAGAAGAGTACGGACAGGCAGCTTGGAGTTTTCACCAGATGCAGAGCAGCTAGTAAAGAAACAATATACCATAACATTCTGGTGGTGGGATACTGATGGCATCTACATCTACATTTGCGCACCCTGGAGCATTTGAATTGTCTATGAAAGGCCATTTCAGGACAGGAAGGTCAGGTTTTGAAGAATGTGTAATCAACACAGAATGTGTTAAGACAACATAACCAGGCGCCGGGCTTTGTTAATTAGAACTAACAGACTCCCAAGGGGTGGGTACTGTATCTTTTGACATTTTGTTCCCTCATCTATATGACTATATTGGTTGGCTAGACTCCATCATATGTCCATTGCTTCCATGGCACTTGCACACGAAGCACAACTGCACAATATCATGAAATTTTCAATTTTTTTAGATATCTCATTGATAGGGAGTCTTTTAAAGTGATGTCTTTGTTGACTTCGATTAATGAATTTTCCTTGAGAGCTCACAACATTGACAAGAAAATTTGGCGACTCCATTCTTCTAGATCATTTTCTAGTAATTCTTTCTTTGTAAAGCTCATGGATAATCCTAATATTCCCTCTTATCACCTTCAAAAGAGAAATTGGAAAGTGGGTAGACCTCTTAAAATTAAGATCTTTAAATAGACTTCAACTCATAGAAGTTCCATGACCGATGACATTCTTCAAAGGAGGAGGCCAAATAGCTATCTTTGTCCTTAACGATGCATTGCGTGTAGGAAGAATGGAAAATCATTAGATCACTTATTTTTGCATTGCTCGTTTGCTCCGTCCTTATGACAATGGTTAATTTGAATGGCAGATTTTAGTTGGGTGGCTCAGGCATGGTGCATGCAAATGGTTAGAATTGATTTTGGTGGCTTCAGGTCCAACAAGAAAGGACAAATTGTGGAATAACACTATATTTACAATCTTTTAGTCATTTAGTCGGAGAGAAACACGAATTTCTTAGGACAAGTTTGAAGGACATTAACTTTTATTGGATAGAGTATACTACCCATATTTCTTTAAAGTTTCGGTATCTCTTTTTTCAAAGGCATACAATTGTTTTTGATATCTAGGGTTTGAGAGCTATATGTGATTTATAGAGAATAGATTTGGGCATTTTTTTGTTTTTATTTTTTTCTCTTTTCTGTTGAGGGACCTGTTGTCCCCACAACTATTGTAACTTTCCTCTTTCTTTTTAATTAAGCTATTTTGTTGTCGGGGGCAAAAAAAAAAATAATAATGCTGATTCTTCAGTATCGTCAAATTACATTGCAACAGACCAAATAGCTCTTCCTTTTCAAACAATCATTCATGACTCCCTAACAAGAAATTTTCATCAAGCATATCATCTATCCCGGCATTCAGTAAAATCTCGTGTGTGCAATGGCCAAAAAAAAAATTCATGGGGTTTCTGTAATACGAGAACTTGCTCGACAATATCTTAACAAAAGAAGCTTAGCAAAATATACAGAGGGGATAACAGGATGGCAACCATACCTCCATGATGCCTCGGAAACCCAAAGCAGCCACTGTTTGATTCTTTATAGCAAAGTTGATCCTGCCTTTTTCTATCCCAAAGATTTGAATGCCACTTACAGTGTCATGGAATGAAATACATTCAGTGTGCCAGGGCTTACCAAGACCTCTACGGACACAGTGAACATAAGAATTATCCATCTTCAGTCTTATGAACAGAAAGGCAATATTTGATATCCAACAGCTTAAAATTACTATTTTGGGGCCACCACTTATCAGGGAACAGAAAGTTCCTGTAACGAGGTAACTACTGGGTAAAAGAACTCCAGTGCAGGTACAAAATCAACTCACATACTCCCATTGATTACTTCAGTATGTTATCCCATTTGGAAGAAAAATCTTGCCATAAAACACAAATTCGTTATGCACCAGCCATCTAGCTGGTAAAAATCAAATTCTTGCATCAAATCTCAGGATATAATTATGATTTCAACAATAATAAATGGTGAAAAACCTCTACCTGCATAAAATTTGAGAGAGGCTTTTTTTCTGATTGCTTTACATGGCCTAGAAAAAACATATGATGTTTACAATGTGCATCACGTATAAATATACAGAAATAAAGAAACAAAACGAGATAATAAGGCCATGCAGGAGAAGAACTGAAACAGTTGCCATAATGCACAGCATGACATCACCCTTTGCCAAAGAAATGTCTCCAACTGCTTGCTACCAACAGTCTTTCTTTAGAATTTTACTGAACAGGTTGTATAAATACAAGCAGCATCATCACCAGAAGATAACATGCCAACACTGCCGCCACCAGAAGATAACATGCTGATAATGTAAATCACACACGCTCAATACACAAAGGAAACCAGAAGTATATGAAAAGGAAAATCTTTTGCTGCAGTAAACAACTTCAGTACAAAGGCAACGGAAATAATACTATATGCTTCAATAATATAAAGAGTGCTGGAACAAGTACGATACACTCGAGTGGTAACTAAATTCTTACAGGTACAATTGCCTCATTACATGTTTATTGGCTTCAATGACAAATAATAAATACAAAACTCATGTGGCAAGGTCAAAGAAATCTCCTAGTTCAACAACAGTTGACTTGAAGTAGGATGATTCTGGTAATGGTGGAAGTGAAGTATTTCCAAAAGTGATGGATGTATTCTTTGGGAAATGTAGTTGAAAAAAGTGTGAGCAATGACCTGATGTGCTTTCGATTATTCATTTTGGCTTCTCTGTACGTGCCATTGGTGTTCATTTTTCATTTCAACTTCATAATACAAATTTGATAAAAACTAGAAAAAGAATCCTGTGGAGAAAAGAAAGAAAAAAAATTCAATCATTCCTTCTTGCCAATTTTAGCATGTTCAGGACATTCTCATACACAATAAACGTTATGGACGCTGCAGGTATATTTTTCAGCAGATTTGCTGTGATGCCTTTGTAGAACCCCCGCAAGCCCTCGAACCTGCAAACCCAAAATGCAATATAGTTAGAGGGAATAACAAAAAGGTTAAAGAAAATGCAGTACATGCTATAAGACCCGGTTCCTTTCTATTTTGTAATGTGTTCTCTACGTTGTATATCGTTTTAGTTGTTCTGGAAAAACATGTTTCTATATGTTTTATGCATGTGTTGACTTAGATATGCACGTTGGTTTCAATTTCGGGCCTGTTGAACGCGTAGCATAAAGTTAAAAAAGTTTTCTAGACAGGACCGCTCGATCGGTCTTTAGACCGCTCGAGCGGTCTGTTTGGCGAGAAGTCTATAAAGTCAACTAGTGGCATGGGACTTTGGTCCAAAACTTCTCCTACAAGCTTCACTTTTTACGCAACCCAAAACCTCTGCCTTCTCTCTAGATTTTAACTTGCATCAGGCTTAGATCTTGGCTTTTCGAGGGTGGATCGGTGTTCTCTTCACCAATAGCTTCGCGTTCATCCCCATGGATTTTCGTTTCGGCAACTTTGGTTTTGTTCCGGTGGTTAAAGTTTCGAGTTTTAACTTCTAACGGTAGGATTCTAGACTCTCTTGCATTAAAAGCATATTATATGTGATTATGCGCATTTTTACCGCGTTAAAATGCTATGGGTATTGATCTGTAACACCCCAACCCTTCACATAGCAGCGATATTGTCCGCTTTGAGCAAAACCCTAACGTTTTTGTTCTTCCCAGAGGATCACCCATACTTGCATTGCTCCAGCGCAAGCACGCTTAACTATGGAGTTCTGCTAGGGTCTCTACTACTTGAAAAAAGGTCTTGTTGAATGTAAGGGTCCAAGATTTTTTCTTTATAGTCCAGGAACTCCCTCTTCCTTTCCAATGTGGGATACCAAGATTTGGTTGAGATAAAAGCATGTTTTATTATCCTAAGGTTTATTACAAAGTTGGTGGATATGTATGCATGTGATTTTCAAAGAACGAGTTTTAAAAACCGGAAAAGAATGTGATTTTGTTGCGAAAACATGATTTTTGGTGTTTGGAGCTAATCCTAGGGGTTGAGCCTTGGTTTAAATGGCCAGAGCGGAAAACATTTTCAAAATGTTAGTTGATTTCCATAAGTATATGGATAATGTTACTGTGTGCCACAGACTTTTGTACATAGCTGTGTGCGTACAAATATTTCGATAGTCGTGTTGTGTGCCTTTTTAATGATTTTATAAATGTACCGTAGCAATGTGTGTATACGTGGACCACAATTGCTCCTCGGTAAAAGTTCAAAAACTTGTGCAAGATAGGTGCTTCACTTATTCGGGTTAGTTCCCGTAAATAAAGTGTTTGCCCCAATGGAAGGCATTTGTTGTTGAGTAATGTATAGAACTTGTCATTACCTAGTGGGTCATTAGATGCCCTAGACCTAAACTAATGGGTGAGAGTCTATAATTGTTACCTTTGTCCCCGGTGCGACAGCGTCAGCACACAGTAATCATTAACGGTTGTAGAAACCGGATTGAAAAATAACGTGTTGTTTATATTTATTAAACTATTAGACGTTATTGGATTATATGAAAACTTGTGGTTTGAGTATGGAAAACCGTTTAAGACTTGTGTAGTCAAGTTGTTTGTATAATCCGTAATTTCATGTTATGTTTTTAATTCATAATAGTCTATTCCTATAGGATTTTGGCTCACATTATTGGATTTAAAACATTTCAAGTGAAAAAGATCATATAGCTTGATCTTGAGGAGCCCCGAAGGGAGGTGGAAGACAAAACCTTTAGTTTTGTTGTACGGTTGTTCACGTCATTTTTGCTATTAATTAATGTAATATTCGTACCATGTTTAGTACTTGAAGGAACATGTTTTGTAAGCCATGAGGCATTAATTTTGATGTTTGCATGGTTGTATGACAATGAGAGAGACCATGGGTTGGTTGTTATTTTTCGGGTTTGTTTGTTATAGTTATCACCCGGTTGGTTTCAATATTGAATAACAGTTTTCGATTGGTTTTATGTTTAATGTCAAACTATATATCTCAATGAGAGTTTTGAACCTTATTTTTGCATGTTTTAGAATGTTTAGTTGTTGTCTTGAAGGATTTCAAAGGGGTTGAAAAAAGTTTAAGTGTTAGGTGTTGAAATTGGGTTTTAAAAAAAGGTCCAGAGCCAAACCGTTCGACGGACCGCTCGAGCGGTCAAGATAAACATTCTGTTTTTTGTTCTCAAGTGAAAAACCAGTGGGCTCGCAGGGACCACTCAAGCGGTCTTTTGACCGATTGAGTGGTTTGGACAAATTTTGAAAATTTGTTTTGTTTTGTTTTAAAAGCTTGGCTCTTGGGGACCATGACCATACCTTTTTGAGTTCTTTTCCTCAAGGTAAACCCTCATAAGTGCTTTTCTCAAAGGTTTCAAACCACTTTTGACTTTTGTTTTTAAATCGTTTGGTTTGGGTAGTTTTGATGGATCTAGATATCTCAAATGGGTTTTTTTTGGGCAGTTCGCGTGATCCGGGTTTTGGACCGTGACACATGGTGACACTGAAGCAAACATCTCAAATCCTAAAACAGAAAAGTCAGTTTATCACATGGTACTGATGCAAACATGTGATGCTGAGAAGTTGAGACCAGGAAAACTCTCTCAGGAGTCGCAACTTAATCAGATTCTACACAAAAATAAATAGGTGTTTCTCAGGTCCTTTCAGTCCCAAATGCTTACAGGAGGCAAGCATTCTTCAACTTTGCCTAATTTTCACATGTAATAAGATTAATAATGATATCCACAACTTTCTATGCCAAAATGGCACGACTCTGCTACACTCCAAATGATAGAACTTATAATCCAGTATAAGAATCTCAAGGATAAACCAATCACAAAGTAGTTAACTTGGCTAGCCCTGGAAAGGAATAAGGTTTTCTTAGCATTCCTCCTAATCGCAGCAGCAGAAGATGACAATTAAAGTCCTTGGCCAAATATCAATTATACCTTACTAAGAAACCCAGTCCATGCCTCAACTCAATAAGGAGACTGGTTGGAATCATCAATGGTGTTCAACAAAATGAACCAGGAAAACAGACATCATCAACAACAAAAAAAGGAATAAAAATGAATAATAATCAGACAACTATCAATTACAGTAAAAATTTTATGAATTTTAAACAAACTAAATTTAACCATTCTATTATCTTTAATGTAGAAAATCAAGGGTTACAACGCATTGGAGAAGATGTTTTGTAAATACATATTCCCTTGTAGATCACAAATATACATATACAGAATTTTTGGAGTACTTTAATAGAATATTGCATCAAGAAAAACATATATCAAGCTAAACAATGTGAACAAGTTCTCCACTCCC
>JAOTRH010193759.1:0-11519 GCA_034768845.1 Heliamphora exappendiculata
TCGCATGGCGGATGTGGCCGGCCGGAGAGCCGACGGAACGAGTTTCGGAGGTGCTCGGCGTGTGGGACGGTGAACTAGTGCTCGCGAGGGTGTCAGGCGCAGGACTGGAAGCTCCGACGCAATAGACGGTAGAGCAATATGGGACAGAAGACGATGAAGGCGGTGGACGGCAGAGCACTATGCGGCGGAAGGCAATGGAAGCGGTAGCCAGCGGCGAGGTAGAAGACGATGGAATGACTGCCGCCGTTTCAGCGAGCTATGGTGGAAACCCAACGTCACTCGTGGTTTGATCTGGCTCGACCAAGATCCCGTCGAAAAATCCCCGTGGGCGGAGAAATCTCCGCCGTACCGTGTTTCAGAGCACTCGTCAAGGTTCAAGTACACGTGCTCGTACGGCAATCGCGCCGCCGTCTGAATTGCTCAGCGGCGACTACCAGATCCGGCGGACAACGGCGAGTTTGCAACAGCAGTGGCGAGGGCAACGGCGCTGTGGCTATGGACGGCGGCGGCGCTGTGGGCTGCAGCGCTGGTGTGCGTTTGGTGGTGGCATCGTGACGCGAGGATTTCGGCATTGGCAGCGGAGCTGCAGGCAGCAACAGCAGGCAACGATGGCAAGCGGCGGCGACACGAAGGCGGTGAAGATGGCTGGTGGTGCCGCAACTGGGCGGAGATGGCGGAGGTGGCGACACCCTGTGTCGTCGCGGTGATGTGGCCGGTGGTGCCCCGTCACCGCGACGACGACAGAAAAAATACTACAAGCTACAAGAACGTAGTTCTAATACCATGAAAAAATTAAGAAGAGAAAAATAACTGTATATTTTCTGTATATTAAAACTGTACAATATATAGCTTATTTATAGACGAATAGGAATAAACAAGAAAGGAAATACAATAAATAAAAAATAAAATCAAATCAAATCAGAATAAAATCAATCTAATATTCTAATAATCAATCTAATATTCTAACAATTATAAATTAATTAAATATATTATGATGTTTTAACTTTAAGTTGATAAATGTTACAAAATTTGCAATTTATAGCTAAAGTTATAATTCTATCTTTATAATTTTAGACCGGATCCCTTTAGTAATTAGATTAAGGGACTGATTCATTAAAAAAAAATCATATTTAATAATTTATTTATAATTGAGGTCAACTATGTATAATTGTAATAACTATGGCAATGCTGTTCAATTTGATTAAAAACTTAAAAAGTCATTTTACTCGATCAATCAATTTTATAAAAATTAACTTAAAAATTAATTTATCAAACAATTGAATATTTTGCAAAGCTTCTCTCGCCAACTTTTAGCCAACTATTAATTTTAGCAATAAATTATAATTTTTTTTAAACACACAACTTTTGCTACAAGTTATAATTATTTTTTTTCTATTTCAATTAAAAATTAACACATTTACCAAGCAATCACAATTTCTATTACAAATTATAATTTAAAAGCTACTAATTTTACAAATGTCAAATACCCTCAACATACTTTAAATGTGTTAATTTTATAAGTTCTATTTGATAACGTTTAAGTTTACTATTTTTTTTTATTTTAAAATTTTTTATAAACTCTAAACAAAAACATATTTAATAATAATTTTTGTTTTTAAAAAACATATAAACAATTTTTAAAATTTACTAAATTCTTATAAATAGAAAAAATATATTCACTTGCTTTGTAAATAAGTTTTTATTGTATCTTTCTTCTTTTATTACCTTCAACCATCATATTCGGGGCCACCTATATACAATCACTATATTCAATCACCACATTCACATACGACCACTTGTTCCGACCACAATTTTTGACCATCAATATCACTACCTCTTCTTATCATCATTAACTAACACATTCGATCTCCACTTCCAACCATCACCTTCAATTACTATATTCGTTCATAATTTTTGACTACCACACTACAGACATCTATATGTCAAATCCATTTTTATTTTTTTATAAAAATAAAAAGTACATATTTTTTGTTTATTATAAATAAAAAACAAAAAATTATAAATGATACCAAACAGAGCCTTAAACTTTTATTCTAACGGCATACATTTTAAATTATTTTCTTCAAAAAATATTTAAAATAAAAAATTGTATTAAAATTAAAATTAAAAAAACAAAGAAAAAAATTATGCCAAACGCCAGCAAAGTTGGCTCAAAATGAAAGGTTTCAAGTTTTCTCCGGTTCGGGTATGAACTCATCGAGATGATACCTACCACGTAGACACTTCTGCAAATAAATGGTACGGATTTAGGTTCTCTTTGGAAAAGTTTTTAATTTTTTTTATATTTTTTAACTAAAATTTTTTATTTTTTCGAATCGTCTCTATATCTTTGATCAAAAAATAATAAAAAATCACTATATACAAAAACAAACAATATAAAATTTAACTTATTAATTTATTTTCTATTAGTTTTTTTTGTTAATTTTTTTTTTAATTATAATTACTTTTTTTTTATTATTCTGACTCGTCTTGACAAGAGAAGTCGATGAGTATAATAATTTAATTAATCAGTAAAAATAATTCATTAAAAATAGAAATAAATTAAATAAAATATACAATTAAACAATTATTCCAAACAGGGCCTTGGTTTCGGTCGGATTTGTGGCCCAGACCCCAATATTGGATATATAAATAGCGAGAAAATGAGAAACGCCAGCATGACACTATCTCGTAATAACACAAATTTGAATATTTTTATAAAACTTTATAACTACTTACAGAAACTTAAATATTTATTCCATAAAGTTTAGGAGTTTGGAAGCAACTTCTGAGACAATTTTTAACACATCAATTACTACTAAAAATCATATCGATCAAATTAGTTAAAATACTGTAGTGGGAGCATCAATTAATTGTAGCATTAATGATTTTTAATTAATATAATTTTTTATATAAATAATATACACTATGGGTGGGCAGCGGCAATTAATTATTACCTTAATATTTTTTTTCCGTAATCACTAACCACTAACGATAAGATAAATAGATAATTCTACCGTAAATAATTACTTAATATAAATGCTTGTAATGTATATTATTATAAAATTTGATAAATATAAATACATAAACTTGTGCATTCATGCCTTAAATTTTAAAGTTTGGACCATCTTTTGAGATAATCTTTAAATACATCAACTGAAAATATATTAATTAAGCTAGCTACCGTTAGTAGAGGGAGAATTAATTAAATAAGCTCAACCAAAAAACTTTTAATCCAATAGTATAAGTGTTTGTCTTTAAATAAAAAGTTAAGAGTTCAATTCTTACTAAGAACAAGATATTGATATTATAGGCGTGTGAGTTTAATTTTTCAAAAAATAAATAAATAAATAATTTAGCTCAAAGAGGGCATCAATTAAATCTTAATGATTTTCTTTCCTAACCAACAACAAGAAAATGCTCGAGTTTAAACCTTCGTTACTAAGTATAAAACTTATTCATTATAATTCTTAGGGTTTTCTTAGGTTTTCTTTAGGAGAGCCGGTAGCCCTCCCCTCCCCCATCTTCGTTCTTCTTTCTTTTTTTTCCTTTCTCTTTTCCCATTTTTTATCCAGTATTTTTGTCTTCTTTTTTCTTTCCCTTTGTCTTACTTTTTGTTCTTGATAATTTTTTGTTCTCTTTGATTCGTTTTCTTTTTTCTTATTTTGATAACCAAACAACTATCATTTATCGGCAATGAAGTCATTTTGATCCAACAAAAGTTTATTTTTCAGACAACGAATCTTAGTACTCTTGATGCTAAAGTAGAAACATTTCTTCATTACCATCTTCTCATATCTAATTTTAAATCTGTTTGTAAATCATAATTTGTTACCATTTATTGCGTTTTATCACACTGAATAATCATCTTCAGAGAATAAATGTCAACCTTATAAAACAAACGTAAAAGCAATGATTACTTTGATAAAAGTTGCAAAACAATAACATATGAAACTATTTTTCTTCATCTTTTTTGTTTTATGTAATATCGGTCATCCTCTCGTAAGAATTTGTGTTTGTCTTGTATAAAAGTTTGATGTCCTTTCTTTGTAACGATTGTTTCTCATTCTTTTGCGAGGATTTTTCACTCTTTTTTTGAATTTTTTTTATTTTTACCGAATCTAATATACTTTTTTGTTCGATTTATTATCGAACAAAAATATATTAAGACATAGTGTCTCTTTCCGATCAAAAAAATGTATAAAAACTTATCATGTGTATACAAAAACTTGTATATTCATTTTTGAAGTTTTGGATTTCAAGACTATTTTATGATATAATTTTGAAAATATTAATCACTGTTAAGAATATATTGATCAAGCTAGCTAAAGTGTATAGTAGGAGAATCAATTGATTTAGCACAAAGGGAGCATCAATTAATTGTAACATTAATCATAACCAACAACAGCAATAAGATAACGCTAAATTTAAATAGTCATTGCTATGTATAAAATTTGTAATGTATGCTTTTATAAAAATTGATAATGATAAGTAGAGAAACTTGTATATTCATGCTTGAAGTTTTAGAGATTGGGACCATCTTTTCAGATAATTCTTAACACATCAATCATTGTCAAAAACATATTGGTCAAGCTAGCTAAAGTGGCATTAGTTATTTTAACCTTTATTTGTTTTCTTTCATAACCAACAACGATAAGCTACCGCTAAATTTAAACAAACATTACTAAGTATAAAAACTTTGTAATATATACATTTGTAAAAAATTATAACAATAAATACAAAAACTTATATAGTCATGCCTAATGTTTTAGAATTTGAAACCATCTTTGTAGATAATTTTAAGATCATCAATCACTATTAAAAGTTTATTAATTAAACTTGGTAAATGTACTACAGTGGGAGTTTAAGGATTTATTTGGTAACTTAATTTTTAAATTATGTTATTTGCTTAAAATTACTTTAATTTAAATAAGTAAAAAATTCTTTTGGTGAACCGTAAAAGTGACTTTAAATCAAAAAAAAAAAGATTTGTTATAATTTTTTAAAACTTTTTTTTACATAATTTTATATTCAATATAAATCTTGTTTGATAAATTTTGACCAAGTAAATTTTAAAAATATAATTTTTTTTATAACAAACAATGTACATAATAAAAGTTTTGATATTTTTAAAATACATATAAAATCATTTTGTGTAAAAAAATGTTAAAAGGCTAAAATCCTATTGGTTTCCAAACAAGGCGTTTTAGCTTTTTTAGCTTTAAGTTAAAAGACCAAAAGCCAAAATTTAAGCTCTTTCCCAAACACAACCTAAATGTGCCTCACCAAATTATTTTCTCTAAAAATATCACAATGTTTACACAATACTCTAAAAACAAGTAAAGTTCTTTTGTGAATTCGTTGATTGTTAAGTTTTTAAGTCTCAAAGAAAAAAAAAAAAAAAAGAATCAGTAATATAGTTTTTTTGAAGTTTTCAAATTTTATTTTATTTTATTTAACTTGCCTAAATTTAATGTTTCTTGTGCATGATGAGAGTGAAAATTCATCTTTGAAAAGTTTAACTAATGTTAAATGTGATATTTTTTCAAGCATTGATAATTTTTGCCAAGTAAATTGCAAGGAGATTCCATGCATAAATCCCTAACCCAGCACAATAAGCACTCATCAGAAGCTCCAATATTAATAGAAGCTTTAATTTGAGTAAAAAAGAAGTTAAAAGTAACCAAAACCTCTAATAGTGGATCTCTGCTGTCTGTTCTGCAAACAGGAGATGATGACTTTGGATCACCTATTAATGGGTTGCAATTTTTCCTGGAAAACTTGGACCAGCATTTTGAGCCGGTGAGGGGTTTACTGGGTATGCCCAAAAAAGCTTTAAAGATTTTATTCTTGTGGTGTTTAAATCCCCTTCATAAAGGTTTTGAAAGGCAACTATGGAATTCCTTGTTTGTTGCTGTGTCGTGGTCTATAAAAAAGAATAGCCCGGTGCACAAAGCTTCTACATATGTGAAGTCCGAGGAAAAAGACAAATCACAAAGGATCAATAGTACGTAGTCTATCTGGATTCAAAAAATTAGGATCCACTTCGGCAAGAAAAATACAGACTCGGGTGGGCTCCAAGATTTAATCAAAATGGCATTGGCATTGATGGATTAAGGTAAAATTGGATAGGAAAGAGATTTTGGTTGAATATATCATTTATAACATAGAAGTAAGTAAGGCGGTTGAGATTTTCCAAGCCTAAAGCAAGGAGGAAGCCCCCAAAGAGAATCTAATTGGAGGACCAAAGAGAATTTGCATGAAAGCTGCATTGGGATGGTTGAGAGAGCGTTGATCTTGCCTATTTAGTGTGGGAGTTGATAGTGATGGGGTAGATCTGTTAGAGATGATCAAACTGAAACTGGCTTGGTGGATCAAAATCAAAGGGTGAAAGAAATTATAATTCTGGAGTCTACCTCTGCCTTGTGAAACTCTAAAGCAGCATGGAAGTCGAGATGGCCTAGTAGCCATGGACGGAACCGTGTTGCAACAATTGATGGGCTAGAAGCTCGGGAGGTGAAGATGGAAATGGAGAAAAATTTAGAACTTGTGATTGAAGGCTGGGTTTGAGACAGGTTGATAATACTGAAACAACTAGGAGAGGGAGCTGCTGGGGAGATGCAAGCTATGTAGGCTAGCTGAGAGTGCCTATAGTGCAAGGGAGTTTTTGTCCTTGTTATGTAGGAGATGGTTATGGTTGGTGCCTTACCAACCTTGCGCAATCCATGGCAATTAGCTTGAACTAATCACCTTATGTAGTTCAATCAAAATGCTCTCTGAATTGCTTATTTTGTAACTGCTTTGATTATGAAATCAAGAACTTAAATTAAGAATAGTCAAGTCTTTAAAATTATATTTAACTGCGTACAAAATCTACGAGGCGGCAAAAGTAATTACATTTAACTGCTGGGATTCATTATTCTATATGTGTAGGCATATTAGTGGTGTACATGGATCGAGTTGAGTGAGATTGAGCTCTATGGATCGAGTTGAGTGGAATTGAGCTCTAAACCAGTATCTGATTATATGTATTTGATTTTTAAATTTGACATCCACAATCGACCAATGGATTCGGTAGATTTGTACCCATGAATTTAACGGATTCAAGTGCGATTTGAATTGGCAAGTTAAACTTGCTTATTTTGGACATTTTTTTTATTGAGCTCGCTTTATTTTTTAATCAATTATAATAATTTTCTTTAACTAAAAATATTTATTCTTGATAAATTTAAAATTCATAAGAATCATAAATTTGTCAATTAAATCTTGTGCTCTTTCCTTAGGTACTTGTTTAGTCATCCATCTGACCAAATATATGTTTTTGTTGTACATTCGTGTGATTTGACCACTACTATATACGTTCTTGGAATTGTTTACTTATTTCCCTTGATGCTTGCCATCTTGTATTATTTGTTAGGACATGTTTGTTTCACCAAATTAATTTAGGATTGGATCACTTATTCTATAGAATTGTATTTTTTTTTGTTTGAATTTAAAAATTCATGGAAAGATTATGCACTGATGTAGGACGGCTGGCAATATGAGAACAAATAAAAAAAATAAATGAAAATAAAAACCACTCAAAAGAATATAAAAATTCTTAATCTCAAATATCAAGCCTATGCTAATTCACTTAATATCATAGTTTACCTAAACTTATTCCATAATGACCTATTTATAGTTATTCAAGAAAACCCCAATTAAAGCTACTAAAAAATAAAAAATCACAATTTAGAAAAATTCTTACAAAGCTCTCGTTTGGCTAACCGGCTTAAAGCCGGCTTTTTTGACTTTTTCACCTTTTGGCTTAAAGCAAAAAAAAAAAGCCAAAAAACCTCATTTTTCAATCCCCAACTTTTGTCCCATTGGCTTTTTGATTTTTTAGCTTTTTTAATAACAATTTTTAATTTTACCCTTCCACATATAAAATTAAATAAATTCCAACCCAACATTCACACTCTCCAATTTGGTCAATTCCCTAGGTGGCCTTTTTGGATTTTTTAGTGACTGCTTTGCCAACCAAACAAACTTTTAATTTTTTAACTTAAAGTGACTTAAAGTTAAAAAGTCGGTTTAAAATCAGATTGCCAAACGAGCACTAAAGCTACTAAAAATAAAATATTACAAATCAACAAAATTCTAATTGAAGTTGGCAAGTTTAGAAGATGACAATAAAAATCAAAATATAAAATATTAATAAATTTACTAAATCCCTAAATTCCTAAATTTCGGATATAACTTCACTCTATGCTTTCTCGTTACTGATAAATTAAGTCAGCCCATTCCTTCTAACCAAGCGCAAATTCCGGCCCAACTCACTCCACAAAAAAAACCCTAAAGCCTTATTCTAAAGCCTAAACCAACAGCCCCATTGTGTGTCCAACCCAATAACCCCATTATAAGTCCAACCCAACAGCCATTTGTTCTTGGGTTGCGTAAGACTTGGTGGCAGTGGGGTGCCATTTTGCAGCGGTGAAGGGTTTATTGGGTGTGTCCGAAAAGTGTAGCAGGATTGTTTGATTGGTGGTTGGGTGCTAAACTCTCGGATATAAAGAAAACCCTCTGGATGTGTTCATTTTATGTTGTGGTCTGGTCCATTTGGAATACCTTAAGTGATCCTGTGAAATACCGTGTGTCCTTTTGGGCCAAAGCTAATTGGGAAGACTGGCATTTTCAATCGATTCGATTGATGATGTTCTTTACAAGCTATCTCATGCGACCACCTTGAAATTATGCAAGCGAAGGAGGTAGATGTTGCAATAATTCCTCACAGTATAGTAGTAGTGTTTGTCGTTGCTGAAATTAGTAGCTTATAAATTGTAACTTGTAACAGAAGTTGTGAATATTTGATAAATATTAAACTTGTAACTGAAATAGAAAAAAAAATAATTATAACGTGTAACAGAAGTTGTGAGTATTTAAAAAATATTGTAGCTTATAACTAAAATTAATAACAAAAAATTATAACCTAATAATAGTAGCTTTGCCAAACACTCAGTAGAGCCATTGGGTTGGTAGATTTAGTGCTGCAATTGGTTATTTTGTGGGCGTCGTGTTCGGTAGCTTGTATTCTTGCTTTGGCTTGTGTTAGCTAGCTCTTTGCTAGTCATCAGGCCTATCCTGTATTTTTTAAGCATGTTTGATGCATCTTAGCATGGGAGTTTATCCCCTTTAGATGCAATGCATTCTCCCCTCTTATATTATATCTATTTTCCTTTTGCCAATGGAAAAAAAAAAAGTCCAACCTAATAGCCAAAAAAACAGGCCCTAATCCAATTCTTTCTATGGTTCCTTTTTGTCCACTTTTGAAACCCAAACCAACCCCAAATCCGCTCTAGTAAAAAAAAAATGGAGTTGGCACATTTTTGGAGAGCCTTGATATTGATTCGGAGGTCTACTACACAACTTTTGGGACCATCTCGCTTACTTGGAACTCGAAAAGGTACTATTCTCCCTAGGAAATTGAGATAAATATTCTTATTTATTGGGGGGCTAGTAAAATTAAAGGGGTTGTAAATTTTTTATCATTACCTGAACAAAAATTCAGATAGCCCGTTTAGCACTCGCATCCAGCTGACCTCCGTTGACTGCTCGTCACGACATCAATGGTGTCCGGCAGGTATCTACATTCCACAAAGAAGAATTCTGGTCAACGCAACAAATACGACATGACAATTTTTTCTTATTTTAATAAAAGATGTAGTTACTACCATTCACAATGCAAAACTTCAGAAGTAATATCACTTTTCATTCCACATAGTAATTTTGCTTAGAACGACAAACACCTCCAACTTTAATATCATATAATTAACACAATCTAGAAAAAACTAGATTACTGCAGGATATTTAACAAGATGAAATTTTGAAAATGAAATTGTTTCACCAATAAGTGGGCAGAAGGTACGCAAAACTTGTATGGAAATCACTCTCACTCGCTAACAAGAGAACATCTAGCAAGACAAAGAAAATTCAAAATAAATTATTTCTAAAGGGGGCGGCAAAAAGGTAAACAATAATATATAAACCAAGTGGAAAAGCAGAAGACAAGTTCTACACCGCGTGGGACCAAAGATTTAGTTTGATGATGTCTAGTATGTATTATGGTTGTGATTTATTGTGATATACGCTCGGTAGTCGTTGACACAGAAATTAGTAACTTGCATTTGATTAACTTATGCTTTGAATTGCCAATGTCCTTTAATAGATGAGGATTGATAAGTGTTTGAAACGTATTTCATACTTGTGGAAAAGAAAGAGCTCGAGACATAATACTAAAACTTTTTGATCTCTAATGATTTGGATTAAAAAACTCTGATGTACAGTACCTTTGAGTTTATTATTAAGAATAATAGAAAGCCGTACCCTAATGGGTAAGCGAGCTCTTATTTATAATCAATTTAAATAACACTATTACAATTATACACCTACACGCTGGATAATAATAACATAATAGTAATATAATAATAATAAGCTACTAACACCCCCCCTCAAGCTAGAGCATATATATCTACTAAACTCAGCTTGTTACATAAATAGGAGACACGCGGACCCAGTAAAGATTTAGTAAAAATATCAACCACCTATTCCCCTGTAGGGATAGACTCAAATGTAGCACCTTTCTGATATTCATCACGGATAAAGTGGCAATCAACCTCAACGTGTTTCATTCGCTCATGAAAAACTAGATTTGTGGCAATATAAATAACGGAAGTATTATCGACCCAGAGTCTAGCTGAGCCTTTAAGTGGAAAGTGTAACTCTGTCAAAATCTGCTGAAGCCACATAATCTCAGCTGTTACTAATGCCATAACTCGGTACTCGGCCTCAGCACTAGACCGGGATACCACAGTCTACTTCTTACTCTTCTAGGAAATCAAATTCCCACCAATAAATATAGAGTAACTAGATGTGGATCTTCTATCAAACGTACATCCAGCCCAATCAGCATCAGAGTACCCTTCCATTCCCATATGACCATGATCAGAGAATTAGATTCCCTTACCTGAATTTTTGTGTAAGTACCGAAGAATACGTAATACTGCTTGCCAATGGGGAATACGGGGATCAGACAAAAACTGACTCACTACACTCACTGGATAAGCAATATCTAGACGAGTCATGGTCGTAAGATAATTAAGCTGTCGGACTGTACGCCGATATTGTTCAGGATTCGGAAGAACCGCTACTTCTTTCGACTCTAGCTTGACACTAGACTCCATAGGTGAGTCCACTCCTTTAGCATTCATATATCCTGCTCGTTCCAGAGTATCAAGAACTTACTTTCGCTGAGTGTCCAAGTTAGATGCTCGAGCTCTAAAGTGTGTTTTCATGGAATATCCTAAGACACATAAAGGATATCGTTGTTACAGTCTAGACTTGCGACGGTTCCTAGTGTCCCGAGATGTGGTGTTTGTTGAGTCTGCTTCATTCTATGCATCAGCGACTCCACCTGTCTCCACTGGTGCTGATGATTCAGATCAGATTCTACTGTATCCTTTAGCTCCCGATTTACCAGTGGC
>JAOTRH010193770.1:0-11519 GCA_034768845.1 Heliamphora exappendiculata
TTTGAATTCTAAAATCAATATGCCAAAATTGATTTCTGAATTCAATTGGCCAATTGATTTCTTGTTTTAATACCATTTATTTGGTATCTGTAACCCTCATGAGAGAATGTCTACATAAGATCTTTTACAGATGGATGGTGAGTATGAAATAGATGTGAGATACATATAGACAAATTCTGAGATTTCAAAGTTGTGAGAGTGAGAGAGAGAGAAAGGCAGACGAAGTACGTTCGTAGCCTATCCTTGGAGGTGTTCCAACGTTCGGAACCGTTTTATCCTGAGAGAGTGACACTGGTGAAGAAACCTACAACATCCTCGGTAGGTGGTGAATCATTCTTAAGAAAACTGCGTTTGCAGGACTTGGTTTGCATTGTCTATTCATGTTAATTTTTTTATTTCGTTTCATGTAATTTTAGTTTATTGTAATCGTTATTTGTTAATAAAAATATATTTTCTAGACCACCGAACAAATCTTGTATTGTGTTATATTTCTCCCAACATGGACAAGGCTTGAGGTTTTTTGCCTTTGTTCTCTATTTTATTGGGGCGAAAAAAATTGGGAAAGTGTTGGAGGCAAGAACATGATGTGAATGGTTAATAAATTACAAAAATAATGATACTAATTAGAATTAGTGTATGGACACATGTAATGCGTATGTAATAGAAAAAAATTAAAAATATTATAAATTGGTTATAAATCGAGACGAAAATAATACAAATCGAGATGAAAGTAATATATATCGGTGCAAGTATATTTTAAAAGGGAGTGAGTAATTTTTTTAGAGGGCATTTTAGACAAAACTAAAACTTCATACAAATTTAATTTTGAAAACAATAATAGATTAACAATTAGAATTGAAATGATAAAAAATAAAAATTTGAGGAGAAATGAAATATAAATGTAATATTTTTATATTTTAGTTTTATTACATTTTAAAAATTAAACTTTATATATATATATATATATGTATATATATTTTTAAAAATATTTAATTTATATAATTAAAAAAATAACGAGAGAAATAAATACCGTTTCATTTTACTTATTTTTTAGGATGAGAAAAATTTTAAAAAAAATGAGAGAGCGCATGCAGGGACAGCGTGGCAAAAAAAAAATTACCTTACCTAATCACAAGTCACCGAATCAAGGTCGAGGTTTCTTCTACGGCGTAATGGATTTCTTCTCCACCGGCGTAATGGATTTCAGCATTGTGCTTTGCAGTTCATGTTTGGGTCATGTCCAAATCCCGATCCTGCTTTTGTTGTTCTAATTTGTTATTTGTGGTCTTAATTTTTGCCGTTGCATACTGGGAGAGAGAGAGAGAGAGAGAGAGAGAGAGAGAGAGGAGATCAGAGACCGGGAGAAGTGGCGGTGCGGCGGCTGCATCTGGTGGCTACCGTTGCAGACTATGGCTGAGGCGGAGGCGGAGAGACGGTGTGGAGACATCACTGGAGAGGGGAGCGCGGAGAGGGACGGAGTGGCGACGAAAGAGGGGACAGTTTTGACAACAGTTTTTAGATCTTGGCCTTTTGGTATTTCGATTTAAATTGGATAAGATAAGATAAATTAGTAATATTATAAGTTTTACGTATTATTTTTAATATTAAGAAATTATAAAATAAATTATATGTATAATAAAAAAATTAATTTAGGTTTAGTTAGAATGTAATAAAAAATAGAATAAAAATTGTAGAACTATTTGTAATTGTTAGATAAAGAGATAAAAGAATTTAAATTTTAGTACTAATAATATCAAGCGAATTTGATATTATTAATATTATGAATAAGATATTACTAATTTTTTATTTGCTAGATTATTAGTTCTAATTCTTTGATGCAAACGCATAATCAATTATTCTAAGTGAAAAAAATTAATTTGTGAATTTTATGTGTTTTTTAATCTAATTAAATAATTCGCCAATCCAAACATTTTGTGTATTGAGAGAAGTTACACAATAAATAAAGAATATTATATTGTTATACTAATGTAATATGCTCAACAAATACACGCACACGATGTATTCATAATTTTAAAAATAACTCAATATTAAATGACAATAATTGTAATACATTAACATAATCTAATGTTAAAAGAATACGTATGACACACATATATTGAATAAGCATACTATATTTTTTTTGTGTGTACTAGAGACGTTAGTCATAAAGTTTCTTTCCTTAACCCAAATTTTTGCTTAAATATTAGGGAAGTTTGACTGTAATTAGGGATTTGTTACATAATATGCAATGTTGATTTTGTTTTCACTTTTCATAGTTTGCAAAACAAAGATGGAGAATTAAACTCTTAAGTTTCATTCGTTTTAATATAAAATATATTTTTAATAAATTATTTTTATGTAAAATATTTTTATGGAAAATATACTTTTTTATTTTTATTTTTTGGGTTTTAGTTGACACATGAAAAAAAAGAATTAATTTTTTTTTATTGTTGAATTGAAACAAGATATATTTCACAATAAAGTTATGAGAAATATTTGACTTTGATCAAATACCTCTCAGAGTTTTGTTACTATTTCGGATGACTTTTCTTATGTTTTTTTTGTGACTTTTTTCGTCTTTTCTAATTTTTTATATTTTTTTAGTTTATATTTTTTACTTTTTTAATTCATCATGATAAAATAAATGTAAAAATATAGTTGTTTTGGTTAGAGTTGAAAAAAATTCACTAAAAATGAAAAAAATTTTAAATTTTTTAAAAAGTATAGTCATTTTGTCTTATTCATTTTTTTATTATTTTTTGGTCATTTTTTTTTTAATTTTTCGTATAGAAAAAATTCTAAAAAATATCATTGTTTGAACTAATCTAAAAAGATTTTACTAAAGACGAAAAACCTTATTTAGAATCGGTGGGTATTGACTTTGATGATGAAGTCAAAACCTTAGCCCTCTTGTCCAGTTTTCTAGGAAGCTAGAATGGCTTGGTTGTGGCAATAAGTAAACTCATTGAGAACATTAAAGTTGAATCGTGTTTCGGGTGTTCTTTTCGAGGTTTTGGTGTTAGGTTTGGGCGTGTGTATGTCCGAGGGTGTTGAATGGGAGTTTGGAGGCTTTGATTTGAGGTTTGGAAGGTTGAACCCGTAGATCGGAACCTGTTTCTGCTTGAGGTCAGTCGACTGGATCGTGAGGTTCAGTCGACTGGATCTTGGTTTTTGAGGTTCGGTCGACTGGACCGTGGGGTCAGTCGACTGGACAGTGTGTTTTGGGCATTTTTAGGGAGATTCCAGTGTATTGTTTCGGTCGACTGGAAGGGGGTCCAGTCGAGTGGATCTAGGCTGTTATGTGTTGCTCACAGTGCATTGGGCGTAGTACGTGGATTGCATGAGTTATTTTCAGTTGTTATAGAACCGTTATCGGGGCCTGTGAGTTGATTTAGATATGTATTAATGTACTGCATACATATACCTATTTTTCTTGGGACTCGTGCGAGTCATGTTATCAAACTATTTTACTAGCTCTAGTGAGTCGTGATCTAAAACCGTTTTCAAACTGTTTTAAGACTTGAAAGAGAGTCAAAAACTGCACCTCATTTTTCTAGCATGTTTAGCTTATATTGCATACTTGTCTAGTTTCTGTTGAGTTTTGGCTCACGGTATGAAATTTAAAATATTTTTCAGGTACTGGCCACGCAGGTTGATCCGGAGATACTAGAGGGGCGGAAGAGCGATAGTCTTTCTTTTTGCTCATTTTGAACATGTATGCTGTAACATATTTTTCGGTATTAGAACCGCGTAATGTAAGTCTTTTGGCAATTATATACAATGCACGTATGTTTATATTGAGAGTGTATTCTCGAGTTGGGTGTTATATTTGGTTATTTATAGGCGTTTCATGTGTGCCGCAGTTTGGGGCGTGACAACTTGGTATTTGAGCTTTGGGTTCGAATACTTAAGAGCCGTAGGAAGAGAGTGCATCACCGTGTGAGGTTGATTGCATGTGCTTGACTGTATGTGTTTAAATGCTTTAATAACATGAATGTGTTAGCATGTTAAGCATGAGAATTTTGTGTATATGTGAGCATGGGGGTTAAATTGTGCGATTAATTAGTCATGCCTTTAGGCGTTTGGATTAACAAGCTTGGAAGCCAAGTTAAAAACGCGTTTAGCTGACGTGATTTCAAGTAGAGAATCTGAGTAGGTTATCCAGATTGACACGTCATTCTTATCGGTTCTCCTCGGTATGTGGGGTTTATTTAGCATGAACCTATGTGGATATGTGTTAGCATGTTTATATGGTTCGTGTTTATATGTTGCATCTTATGTTTTGCGTTGCTTTCATATAGACGTGATTTCCGCGATGAGAGGGCGAGGCCGTGGTCGAGGCCATGGCCGTGGTGTTGGCCAAGGGGATATTCCTATCCCTGATGCTGGGGATACAAATGCTCCCCATGGACCTATTAACGCGGTAGAGTTGTTACGTGCGCTGGTGGGTTCCATCGGTCAGTTGGTTGAGACCGCTAGAGGTGAGACCATTAGAGAGAGTGTGTCTAAGTTAAGGACGACGGTGGCGATAAGATAGTTTAGACGTCATGACCCTCCAATCTTTGTTGGGGATCCCGATCCTATTGTTGCGACAGAGTGGTTAGAATTGGTGACCCGAATCCTTGACACCTTGCAGATAGCTGAGAATGAGTTGCGAGGTTCTTTGGCCACCTATCAGTTGAGAGGTAATGCTCACGCATGGTGGAAATATGCTAGAAACACTGTGGGGGTCACATGGCAGCCTTTACGGGAGTTTTTCTAGAGAAATACTTCCCGGCTTCGAAGAGGGACTTATACAAGGAGGAGTTCTACATTCTCACCTAGGGGGCGATGGATATCATGCAATATGAGGCCAGGTTTACAAGCTTGTCCCAGTTTACACCAGAGTTGGTGAGTATAGATGAGCTGCGTTCGATCAGGTTTGAGCAGGGCTTGAGGTTGGCAATTAGGGAGTGTGCGGTGGCAATGGGACTTAGTGTGTTCACAGAGCTGGTGGAGGCAGCAACAAGGGTTGAGAATACTTTGTCTGAGATTAGAGCTTCCAGAGAGGCCAGGACACAACCGAGTGGAGTAGAGGCGCAATCAGGTGGGTGCTCCAGCAAGAGGCAGAGGTCCTCTGGTACTAGCTTTCATCCACCAGGACTACAACAGTTTTCGGTACTAATACCATCAGTAGTTTCATCTGGGAGGCCGGAGCAAAGGGAGTTGATTTGTTATCGATGCAGACAACTTGGCCATCAGGCGGCGGATTGCCTACAACCAAAGCAGTCCCAGAGTTTGGCACCAGTGCAGTCGCAAGGGAGGGAACCACTAGTTTGCTATGGGTGTGGCCAGTCGGGACATATTCATAGAAATTATCCCCAAGGAGGTAGTGCACCGAGCAGGGAAGGCACACCAGTGGGTTCGTATGTGATGGGTCCATCAGAGTACCGACAGTAGCATCTCGTGGTTTAGACTTCCCGAGTGACAGATAGGGGAACTTCAGTTCAGTCGGTACAACAGCCGACAGTACTGGGCTAGGGCAGGCAGGCCAGGCTGACGCCAAGCAGAGCATATTCTCTCATAGCTCCCAATTCTTCGAGGGCACCAGTCGTGCCTAAGAATGCAGCTAAGCCTTTAGTGAGCAGAGGTACTTTCTGAGTGTACAGATTTTGAACCAGTAAAGCAGTGCATTTCCTTGTTGCATCGGTTTGGGAGTTGGTGATGGATTCCGCGAGTGGTGTGTTGTATTGTGGCAGTGGTTGGTGAGGTTGTGCGGTTGGGGTGAGTTGTGGATCCCGTGTCTTTGATATAGTTGGCCGTTGTTTAGGATGCCTAACCTTGTTTGACTATATCCTAGGAATGGTTTGGGCTAACCATCTCGTATGCCTGTGTCGATTGCGATCAAAAGTTTATTTTTCTTTTGACCTTATGTTGAATTTCGGGGGCAAAACTCTTTTAAGGTGGGTAGAGTTGTGAGACCCTGACCCGTTTTCTTTTTCGGCATTTTCCTACACACATTTAGTGTTTTTATTTTTGCATGTTTATATGCGTTTTGATGCATGCGCGGGCTTAGTGTAGTCGTGTGTGTTTTTACCGGTTAAAATGTATGAGATCTAGTTTTGTTTCAAAGGTTGGGTTTTTGGTTTGAAAACCTATTTTTCGTCAATTTTGGTTGGGTGGAATCGTGTTTCGGGTGTTCCTTTCGAGGTTTTGATGTTAGGCTTGGGCGTGTGTATGTCCGAGAGTGTTGGATGGGAGTTTGGAGGCTCTGATTTGAGGTTTGAAAGGTTGAACCCGTAGCTCGAAACCTATTTTCGCTTGAGGTCAGTCGACTGGATCGTGAGGTTCAGTCAACTGGATCTTGGTTTTTGAGGTTTGGTCGACTGGACCGTGGGGTCAGTCAACTGGACAATGTGTTTTGGGCATTTTTAGCGAGATTCTAGTGTGTTGTTTGGGTCGACTGGACGGGGGTCCAGCCGATTGGATCTGGGCTGCTATCGGTTATTGTTTGATGGTTGGTTCCTTGGTTTTCAATTAGTTTCTAACGGTATTCAGTTGGTTGATTATGGGATTAGTTGACTGAAATACTGTTAGATTCTTTTTTGGGTTCAGTTAATCGTGTTGTGGTTTCGAGGGTCGTGTCATAACCTCGGGTGTTGGTTTAGGTGTCGTCCTCTGGGGAGACATGCATGGTGGGATGAGGGTGTGATGCACGGATAGGTGCGTGGTGTTTATTCTTCGTTGGATGGGGGGCGTGTTAGGCTCGTGGCACCTTTGGGGGAAAAGATGGTGTTTTTGTGAAACTCGTGGTTGTAGGGTTTTGTGTTGGCCTTCGGGTTAGGCTTAGTGTTGTGGGTTGTCCATGTGAGTGGATGTCGGGTTATGTGACGGGTGGCATCATGATATGAAGTTTATACGTGACTTTATGCATTTATAATTCTCTTTTTATTTATGCTTGATATAAGATGAAAATGTGGTCTTATATGAATTTGGAAACATAAGAAGGAAATGTGGTCTTATGCGATTTTGGAAATATAAGATCGAAATGTGGTCTTATGTGATTTTAAAACCTAAGACGGAAATGTGGTCCTACGCGATTTTGGAAATATAAGACGAATATGTGGTCTTATGTGATTTTAAACCCTAAGATGAACATGTGGTCTTATGGGATTTTGATACGGTGTTAGCCCTAGGTGACGATGGACGGAAACGTGGTCCGATGAATGTTAGCCCTGGTTGACAATGGACGAAAACGTGGTCCTGACGATGTATGTGTGTGTGAGTGTCTGAAGGATGAAAACGTGATCCTAAAGACGCGTGGGTGTGAATCTAAAGGATGGAAACGTAATCCTGAAAAGGTATGTGTTGCGTGTATTGCTCATAGTGCATTGGGCGTAGTGCATGGATTGCATGAGTTATTTTCGGTTATTATAGAACCATTGTCGGGGCTTGTGAGTCGGTTTAGATATGTATTCATGTGCTGCATACATATACCTATTTTTCTTGGGACTCGTACGAGTCGTGTTATCAAACTATTTTACTAGCTCTAGTGAGTAGTGATCTAAAACTGTTTTCAAACTGTTTTAAGGCTTGAAAGAGAGTCGAAAACTGCACCTCATTTTCCTAGCATGTTTAGCTTATATTACATGCTTGTCTAGTTTTTGCTGAGCTTTGGCTCATGGTGTGGGATTTGAAATATTTTTCAGTTACCGGTCACGCAGGTTGATCTGGAGGTACCGAAGGGGCAGAAGAGCGATAGTCTTCCTTTTTGCTCGTTTTGAACATGTATGTTGTAACATGTTTTTCGGTGTTGTAACCACGTAATGTAAGCCTTTTGGTGATTATATACAATGCATGTATTTTTATATTGATAGTGTATTTTCAAGTTGGGTGTTATATTTGGTTGTTTATGGGTGTTTCATGTGTCCCGAAGTTTAGGGCGTGACACATACTATTCAATTTAAATAAAAAGCAAAAAAATAACCTTTACTCAATCAACTAATTTTAAAAAAAAAACTTAAAAACTAATTTATCAAATAACCCATATTGAGCCCAATCTAATTTTTTGGTTAAAAACACACAAAAATGTAAAAAATTGCCTTTAAGCTAGTTGTCAATTAGCCTCTTAGCACCTATTTAATAGTCTGAAGACAAATTAACACATAAAATGCTAATGGATACAGAATGGATATAAAATGTAATAGACTAGTGAACTGTCCATCCCTAAGGACACTATTGAACATAATCTAACGTGGTGCAGCGATGGTAGTGGCGCAATAATTACACGTAAAGAGAGATTAAAGGAAGGAAGATAATGACTTTATTGTAGAGAAAAGATTTTAAAATGGGAACCCGCCTGTTTGTGTCTTAAAAGCCTAATGGTTGTTTACGGTGCTTTTAATTTTTTTTATATGTTGATTTAAATTTCTTACTTTTACTCGTAACGAGAGAAATCTTAAAAATTTGTTTGTTTGGGTCAAAATTTTAAAAACTCATTAAAAATAAAAAAATCTAAAAAATCTAAAAAGTTGTTAACCTTCCTTTTTCGACTTACCTATACTTTTTTATTTTACAGCCAACAAATTTTATTTTTTTGATACCTTATAACGAAAGAAATCTAAAATGTACACTCATTTTGGCTAATTCAAAAAAAACCCATTAAAGATGAAAAAATATCATATAAAAAAAGGTCAAACCAAACGCATGCTGAGTTTATCTAAAGAAAGGAACTTGAAACGTGTTTATCGGAATAAGAGATGAGAAACTTTAAGAGATTGATGAGTTTATCTAAAGAAAAGAACTTGAAACGTGTTTATCGGAATAAGAGATGAGAAACTTTAAGGAGATTGATATAGAGAAGAGAAGAGAAGAGAAGATGAATGACGAGAGCTAAAAATAGTAAAATCAATCTCATTTTAAATTTATTTACGGAAATTGGATTCTTACATTTAAAAGATATTTTTAAAAAGGTAAGTTTCGATTATATGAGAAAGAACATGTTTTTAAAAAGATATATTTTTTTATCATAGGAATTATATAGGAGCTTTATTGTATTATAGAGATATAAGTTCGAATATATAAAATACTGTTGTATGAGCCTCCGAGGGTTAAATCGTAAGGAAGCAAAAATGATGACGGGTCAGAACCAGCCTGATAGAATATGACTTAAACTGACCTGATTTTCTTGTACAAAATGACAATTATAAACTAGCCGGTGGTGAATACCGAAAACCACTCTAACTATCAAGTTAGTATAAATTTGAAAGAAAAAATAAAAAAAATAAAAATGGACTAAGTTTTTGCTAAGAATTATGTTGCTTACCGTCATTCAAATAATGATAGATGGATTTAGCCCTAACAGTAGAGTGGAGACAATAATATTAGTACTTTAGCTTTCCAAAGAAACGAAATTTAACCTCTCATGGAGAAATTATTCGGTGCCACCTCCAATAATGCCTCAAACAAATTTAGGCCACACATTTGTGTGGGTTCTATCACTTTTGATGTAGGACCACACAAACATGTAGCACCCACACAAACATGTGGCACAGATCTATTTAGGACATTGCAGGAGGTGACACTGAATAATTTTTTCCTTTTATGGCTTTCGCATGCGTAGGCAGCGCAATAAATGCTCAAAGTTCACACATTGAAGGAAAATTATTAAATTAGATACTCTCAGTATTACGTGATATTATTTTTATAGTATTTTTATATCAAATAAAAATATTTAACACATACTATGAGTGCATTTAATTTAGTTTTTATTTATAATATTTTAGGATTTAGTGAATTCTTTTAACATTAATTTAAATGAATGTACTTTTTAAATTAATTTCACCATTTAGAATAAGATAAGTAAGAAAATTTTTAAGAAGATATTTTTAAAAAAGTAAGTTTTGATTATATGAGGAGAGTGAATATATTTTTAAAAATATTTTTTCTTATCATAGGATCTATATAGGAGCTTTTTCCATAGAAACGATGTGCGACCCTGACCTGTTTCATTTTCGGCGTTTTTGGACGCGCGTTACGTATTTTCTTTTGAGCATGTTTTTACTACTTTTGATGCATAATCGGGCTTAGATATGTACGCGGGGTAGGTTTCCGGGGCTGTGGGTCGTTGTGGTGCGAATCTCAGAAATTTTTTTAAAAAACTTTTTAGAGACCTATAAATATCTGAAATTAGATATTTTCATAAAAATATTTTCCAAAACTTAACTCCTAAATTTTTCGTTTTTCTCCATGTCTTCTCTCTAAGTTCTCGGGGGCCTAGGGCTCGGTTTTCAACGATCAAACAGCGGATCCTTTCTTTTGGCGTCGGGGGCTATGCAACCATTCGGTCAGATTTGATTTTGGCGAAGCTCGATTTTGCACGTGGATCGAGGTGTCGAGTTTTAAACTTACCAAGATAGGATTCTAGACATGTATGTCTTATAAGGGTGATATGGGTAATCGGGTGTCTTTTTACCAGTTAGATTGCTGTAGATCTAAGTTTGAATCAAGTTAGGTTTTTGGGTTTAAAACCTATTTTGACTCGATTTCGTGGATAGAATCGGGTATCGGGAGTTTCTTTGAGGTCTTGGTGTTAGGCCTAGTCGTGTGGAGGTTCACATATGTTAAAAAAGGAGTTTCGAGGCTTCGATCTAAGGTTTGAAAGTTGAACCCGTAGCTTAGAACTGTTTCTGGGTTGGGTTAGTCGACTGAACTCATAGGTTCAGTCGACTGGATCATGTGTTCAGTCGACTGGACCTTGAGGGTCAATCGACTGGACAGTGCTCCTGCGCGTTTGGTGGTTTCCCAGTGTGTTTTTCAGTCGACTGAAGCTGTGGGCTGTTGGTTTGTGGTTTTGGGTTGATTCCTTAGTTTTTGATTGGCGTCCTATGGTATTTAATTGATTAATTTATGGGAATTACTTGATTTAAATACCTGTGAATTCTTTTTGGGGTTCGGTTAGTTGTGTCGTGATTTCGGGGATCGTGTGGTAGCTTCGTATGTTATGTTGATGCCATCCTCGGGGATGATGAGTTGGTGAGATGTGGGTTTTTGCTATGCATTGGGTGTTTGGGCCCGTGGTTTCTTTCTAAAAAGAGTCTTGGGTTGTGAATCGTGAGGCTTTTGGGTTTTTAGTTAGCCTTCGGGCTAGGCTTGGTTGTTATACGTGGCTATGTGTTTTTATATTGGGCTTATGCATGTTATAACGGTAGCTTATTCATGCATGGATTATGTAATGTGATTTACATGACTTTCGATGGCATTATGTGTAATGTGGTTTATGCATTTAAACCCTTATTAGGTTATGCATAGGTGTATGGAATGAGATAGATGGATATGTTAATTCTGGCTAACGGTGATTACGACAGGGTTACGACCCTTCGGTTTAAGTCCGAGAAGATTGCAACAGGTTTACGACCCTTCAGTTTAAGTCCGTAAAGAAGTGTTTGATAGGGCTACGGTCCCTCGGTGCAAGTCCGTAAAGAGGTATTCATTAGCGCTTCGGTCCCTCGGTGAAAGTCCGTAAAGATGCATTGACGGGG
>JAOTRH010193781.1:0-11519 GCA_034768845.1 Heliamphora exappendiculata
ATAGAGAGAGAGAGAGAGAGAGAGAAATAGCTAGAGGGCGGGTGAGAGTGGAGAAGAGATGGAAAGAGGGGGAGGGGAAAAGAGGAAGAGCGAGAGGCCGTACAAGGGGATAAGGATGAGAAAGTGGGGGAAATGGGTGGCGGAGATAAGAGAGCCAAACAAGCGGTCTAGGATTTGGTTGGGATCGTACTCGACACCCGTGGCGGCGGCGAGGGCATACGACACCGCCGTGTACTACCTCCGAGGGCCGTCGGCGAGGCTTAACTTCCCAGACTTGGTCGGTGAAGGCGGCGGCGGCGGCGGTAGCCTCCATGACATGTCGGCGGCTTCCATACGAAAGAAAGCGATAGAGGTTGGTTCCAGGGTTGATGCACTCGAGACGTCCATGACTGTCCATGACCATCCACCTTCTGGATTCAACCCCTGTTGGTTTCAAGAAAAGCCCGACTTGAACATGAAACCCAAACCCGAAGACCCAGAAGCTGATGATGACTGGTGAGTTTATATATATATATATATATTGTGTTGGGGTGTGCGTATGTTTTTTGGTGGGTCTGTTCTAGTAGTATGGATAAAGAAGTTTTGATGTTCTGTAACCTGTGGAAGAAAAATTAGTAAATACTTGTTCTTGATCTTGAGCTCTTTTTTTTCTTTTTTTTTGCCAGCCACAAGTTGGGTGCTTATGATCGTGTTGAACTTTCTTTAGGTTTTTTGTGGAATGATAGAGGAGTCCATCTGTCCATGGAAAAGATCAGTGGAGTTTTGAGTGGTGGACCTGGTGGTGGTGGAACCAAAACTAAAAGAAAAAAAAGGGGCTTGCAGTTGATGGGTGGGCCTCTAGGTTTCCAAATTGCAGTTGAGGGCTCCCATATTAAGATTTTAAATTGCAAATATAGTCATGCATCCATCAATATTGAACAGTATATTAATAAATGCCAATATCATAAAACTCAAAATTTAATACGCGTTGATTGATATAATACTATGTCGACTAATACGATACTTAACCGAAATTTGAAAGTATCAACAACGGGAGGTGGAGAGAGGTAAAGAGTGAGGGCCCAGGGGGCAACATGTTGTTTTGAGTTGTTGCAAGTGGGGATATAAGTAAGCGATGACAAGGTTATGGAGTTAGGTATATTTCTGGTTCCCCACTGTAGTTCGGAGTGACGAGATTGTGGGAACCACCCAATTCCCAGCTAGAGCGACAGACAAGAGCTTCCGTGATTGTCATGGCATGGATCCTGTTTCAATCTCAGCCGTCCGATTTTATAATTTTCTTTGGGTATTGTTTTTTGGCATTTTTTTTTTTTTTTGTTATTTCACTATGCACAAAATTGATTACAAAACTAACTACTAAAAGGATCTGAGTCACACACGTATATATAATATTAGATCTATAAATTTTTATAGGTCTATAATTTTTATGTGATTAGTTCAGTCGTTGTATTCGATGTACCTATAATTTTTCAATTTAAAAATATTATAGGGTGTAGATGAGCAAATTTAAAAATATTATAGGGTGTAGATGAGCAAAATTACAGTTTTGCTTGGACACCAAAAACTAACCGGAAGTATTGCACACGTGTGCATTTTATTAATTATTACATTTTGAGGGTATTTGGCATTATTAAAATTAATAATTTATATATTGTACCTTGTGATAGAAATTGTAAGTATTTAGTAAAGATTGTACCTTGTAATTGACTTAGAAAAAGTAAGGGTAAATTACACTGACCTCTTCTGAGATTTATTAAAACATCAACCATCTTCTATGTAGTTTTGAAAATGCCACTAACCTTCTCTCAAGTTTAATTTTTAAATCAATTAAATTCAATTGTTAAATATTCCATTAACTGTAACGGAAATCACCATCTCTCTCTCCTATCTGTCCTCTCTCTCTCTCTCTTTCTCTCTCAAGTTTTTATTTTTTAAAAAAAAGCTGAACTGAAGCAGCGAGAGAAACAGTCCCTGCCGTCGCCACCTCCGGCCTTCACCACCGCCGCCTCCATCGTTGTTTCGTCGCCGACCCGCCACCGCTCGCCGCTCACCGCCTCTGCTCACTCACCGGCGCCCTCTCTCTCGCTGCTCTCTCTCGCTCGCTCTCTGTGCTCTCCCTCGCTGCTCTCTCTCGTTGCTCTCTCCCTTCGGCGACCCGCTATCCTCTCTCTCTCTCTCTGTATGTATGTATGTATGTATGTATGTATATATATAAAAAAAATGTATGTATGTATGTACGTATGTATATATATAAAAAAAATGAGATTGGGTTTTTGTATATACATTCATACATACATACATACATACATACAAAGAGAGAGGGTGGCATCACCGGAGGGAGAGGGGGGTCGCCGGAGGGAGAGAGCAGGGAGAGCAACGAGAGAGAGTAGAGAGAGCGAGCGAGAGAGAGCAGCGAGAGAGAGTAGAGAGAGCGAGCAAGAGAGAGAGAGAGAGCACCGAAAGAGATGGCGTCGGTGGGTGAGCGACGGCGGGTCAGCGATGAAACAACTACGGAGGCGGCGGTGGTGGAGGTCGGAGGTGGCGACGGCAGTGATGGAGGCCGGAGGTCGGCGTCGGGGACCGTCTCTCTCTGCTTCAGTTTAGCTTCTTTTTCTTTTTATTTTTTTAATAAAAACTTGAGAGAGAGAGAGAGAGAGAGAGAGAGAGGACAGGTAGGAGAGAGTGAGTGATTTCCATTATAGTTAACGAAATATTTAACAATTGAACTTAATTGATTCAAAAATTAAACTTGAGAGGAGGTTAGTGATATTTTCAAAACTACATGGGAGGTGGTTGATATTTTGATAAATTTCAGGAGAGATCAATGTAATTTACCCAAAAAGTAATTATAACTTATAGTAAAAGTTATAAATGTTTAGAAAAGATTATAATTTACAACTAATTAATTAGCAATAGTAAGCTTAGTTTTGCCAAACATTCTTCAATTGTTATAACCATTTTTCATTTGGTTTTTTTTTTTTTTTTTTTTGAAAAGTTTAATTCTCTATAACTTCCTTCTCTTTTTTTTTTCTTTTATCTCTATTAATTCTCAGAGAAGGAAATCCAATATGGAGTTGTGATAAATGTGCAACAATTGCTTAAATTTACAACAACATGAGTGGTTGTAACCAGTCAATTATGCCCTTGAACTTAAGGAAGATCAAATAAAATACATAGTTTAATTTTAATTCACGTTTTCATCAATTTTGTTGGGTAAATCGCACTGCTCCTGAGGTTTATGAATACTTTAGACCCCTCCATTTATTGAATTAACGCTGAACTAGTCCCTTGTCAATCATTATAAGCTTTTTTAACCCTTTATTTGACCAGAGATATAAGCTTTTTTAAGGCCATATAGTCAAGATTTGCTAAAAGTCTAATTTGCCCTTTTAACTACCAAGGCTAGTTAGGAGACGTGTTTAGTTTTAATTTGTTACACCTTCTATAAAACCATTAATATCAGTCATCTCTCAAACATCGAAGCGACACACATAAAATCTTGAGGAGAAAGTGTGGTTGATTTTTGTCCACACATACCATTTTTGTTTTGTACCTTAGTAATTTTAGCTTTGATTGCTTTCCACGTTACTTGACATAGACATTTTAATCGTACATCCCATGCATTCAATTATATGTTCCCAAAAAAAGCATATATAATAGTAAATTAGTTGTGCATACCTTTTCTCCATCTGTCAAAGTTGACCTTTTTCAAATACACTATCTCCTATTGCATGTTGAAAAACACTTTAATGTCTATAATTGGAATTTCTTGTAGCTAGCAGACCTTATGTAGTAGAGGGGGCTGGTGGGTTATTGGGGAGGGAGGAGGGAGAGTGGGAGGGGAAGAAAGGGAAATAAAAGCTGATTCCATTTTGTTTGACTCAGAAAGCTCATATATATAGAATCTCCTTCATTGAGAATATGATAGGGCAATTTAGTCCTACTTCTAACTTCAAACCATAAGGCTAAAAGGCTTATACCCATTGTGAAAGTGAAAAACTAGAACATTAAACCTACTTTGAAGCTTAGGTCAACAATATATTCATTCATTTTCATAACGAATGATTAAAGGGAGAAATTTGAACCCAACAACAATAACATAATTCTTAATGCTAGAGATACCAACTTATTTTATTAAATTAATATCTAGTAAATTAATATCATTAGCACTATTGTAAAATATTTGAGTTTAGTATGAATTCAGTTATCACTGGTGGTGCCCTTAACCTTAGGAGTTTTGTTTTTTTTTTTTCTTTTTCCCCTCAGCAACCAAGCACAAAGCAAGTGTCTATTGTGAGGGGTCAAACTATGGAATTCGATTCCTCTCCAATTCTTCAAATTGGAGAGGCTTCTATTTCTTTGTTATAGGGCTCATGTTGGGCCTAATTTGATGATTCGTGTCGTTAATTTTGTAGCGGTTAAGAGAAGATCATCAATGCAAGTGAATGAGTTGATCAAAATTAATAATTACATAATTAGATCATATTGGTTCTAAAATGAACAACAAATATAATTTTAAGAGTAGTTAGTGCATTCTTAGGATCAATGGGATATGATTACATGAATATCGATTTTTAATCAACTTAATTTTTTATATAAATAGTTTTTTTTGGTAGATTCTACCACGTGATCAGCAATCCAGATCATCATGGTAGACCCAATAAGAGCCCCATAAAATCCTGAGGGGAAGAACAACTGGTCAGATTTTGAATTTACTCTTCAATGGTCACTGGTTCAAATTTTCTAAAGGTCACTAGAGGTTTGCCTGACTGTTAATTTCAGAGTCTTAGGATTAGTCGAACTGCGCACAAGTTGGTCTGGACACCCAATTATCAAAAAAAAATAAGAGTTCCATAATGAGGGCTAGAGACCTCTCCGAATTGGAGATGATTGAAACACCAAAATCTGCTTAGCTTGAAAAAACTTATATTAGAAGGAACAATGGTATATTAAATGACATGTGTTCTACTTGACACCTCTCTCTCTCTCTCTCTCTCTCTTTCTCTCTCTACTATTATTCACTCTATTCATTTCAAATTTCAACTACTACTATTGGCTTTTCTATTTAAATTTTAAACTTAAATAATAATACAATATTTAATGTGGCATTTATCCTTCTTATTTTAGAAAACAAATATAAAGATCAATATTAAATCAAAATACTATTTATAAATAGTTCATAACTATTAAATGAACCTCGAATTACATGAATCTTTAACTTATTACTGTTGTTGTTAAGAGCTAATTCACTAGTGAAACACTAAAGAATAACAGTAAATCAAACTCCTTTCTCCCGAAATCGATCTACCACTTTCAAAAGAACAGTTGTGTGCGTGAATTACTGTTGTTAAAAGATGCATTTTTCAAACATGCATTGAAAAACCTGATTAAGGGAGTTACATAAAAAATGATGAACTCGAAATACATGTAAAATAAAATAAAATAAAATAAAATAATTACGCTGGCCTAGTTTAGAAATCAGTTCTACATTGTTATTAGAAGACATAAACATGAAATTGGATTAGAGAATAATTAATGAGTCATGCAACGCAGCCATTCAACTCCAAATCCCCCATAATCCATGCGAATTGAAATGGACAACCCAAAAATCTGGATTAGAGAAAAATAATGTCTCACATTTAGATTGATCGTCCACGTCGTTTCTAAGGCCTAGTTTGAGATAGTTGTTTATTTAATTTTATTTATACTCGTCTTTAATCATTTTTATTTTCTAAAAAGTTTTATATTTTTTGTATTTCTGTACGAGCAAGAAAAGTAAAAAAAATAGTCAAAATATGAAAAGGAATTCAAAAAAGATCAAAATAAGTTAAGTGGAATGTTTTTACCTTTATAGCTTTTTTCGTCAAGACGATTTGAAAAAATAAAAAATCTTAACCAATAAATTTTAAAAATAAACAGAAGAAAACAAGCACAAATCTAATTTTTTAGCTCAAACTCGATTGTTTTTACTTTTACAGTTATGATTCCAAAAAGTATAAAGTCTTAACCAAAAATATTTGAAAATAAAAAGAAGAAAATAAGCAAAATTCTGATTTTTTAGCTCAAACTCGCCTTTATCATGAATGCTCCGGAAATCACTTATAGGCAGCAAGAGAGATGTTTTTTATGCATTAAAATAGAAAAATATATAATTTTCAGTGATCTATTACCCTCTCTTGTACACTATTTTCTCATACACAATTTTTTGTCAATTTGTGTACCAACTCTCTCCTAAGGTGTGGAATCCACACCCCTAGCCTTCTACCACACATATTAAAGAGTTTGTCAATTTGTGTTAAATGTGTGTTTTTTAACTTTTTTTTGGAGGGTAAAATTAGCCATTGGGTTAGTATTTTTCAATGATACACACCACCTATAACTACTTCTATCTTTTACTATTTTCATCGGCAAATATCTCCGACTATTATATGCAGTCATCACTTTTGCCAACCCACCACCACCTTCAACCATCAACTGCCACCTCCATCCGCTATGTGCCTCTTCTATTGGTCGCTACCTTCACTCTCTATTACTAGCAACCCATCGTTCCCATGGCCTTTTGGCCACCACTTCTTCCTACTAGTCATATCCTACACCCTTCACCTCTTCTCATGATTGACTTCTATCTTTATTCACCATCTCTTCTTATTATGGATGAAGTTAGGATTTCAACTTTAAGAGGGCCTCTTAAAAAATCACACTAATAATAAAAACTATGTTTAGTATATATATAAAAATAAAAAATAACATCAATCTAAACTTTGAAATTTGAGAGGCAGCCTTCGAAAACTGATACTTTGTACATTAGAAAAAGGTGAGAAACTTATAGGAGGTTGTTGATATCAATAGAATGATTTCAAAAATTAATGTTATATTTTTTTTTGAACGGCAAAAAGAAAATTTATATATTAAAAGAATGAATAACATATAAAAGAATTAAAATATCCTTACAAAAATGTATCAAGTATCCTAAAAAATACAACTAAGACTCTGTAATTGGTAAGAGACCAACCACCAAAGTACAACAAAATAACATGCCAACAACTTAGGACCAAACAAACAACACAAAAACTACCAACAAAGCATCAAGCCACATTGGGATTTCAACACACATAGGAAGCTCACACCCAGCATAGCATGATCTAACAAAACAGCAACCTTGGGATTTCAAATAACAAAACAGCAACCGCCAACCACTCAGTAACCCCATAGGCTCAGCAAAATGACCCACGAATTACTTCCCCCCATGCTATTTTGTACCTAAGGCTGGTACGACCCTAAAAAGGCACAAAAGAAAGGTGGCAAGTAGCTAACATAGCAATGCCAAAAAGAGAATTCACGAGACCAGCAGCTCCAGATGACAAACCAGTAGAAACTGCAATAGAACCATCAGCTAAAAACAGCAGCCTAGAGAACAAAACTCAGCAATTCGAGCAAAACCCACCAAAACTAGAACTAGAATATCAGAGCTCAACAAAAAACATCTTCATTAAGAAAATATCTAGAATACGTCCAAAAATGCGGGCGGAACATCAGCTATGACAACTTCCATTTGCACTTAAGACCCTTGACAGCTTGAATATTATAAAGAAAATCTTCCAACAAAAAAACTCCCAGATCCACACAGGCCCTTGCCCAATGAGCTGCCTTCACTTTGGCTTCATCCACAATCTCAGACCACTCCACTCTTTCATGAAAGAATATAAGCTTATTGCGAGCTAACCAAATTGACCAAGCAATGGTAAAGAGCACAACTACCCATTGCTTCCTGGCCAACCTTCCACCGCATGCCCCTTTCCACCATAACAATAGATTACACAAATCCTTAGGGTACACCCACCTCAGCCCCCACCAACACACCATGCTCCCCCACACTAACCACACCCAGGGGCAGGCCACCAACAGGTGGTTAGAAGACTCAACAAAACTATCACATAAAACACACAAAAGGGAACAGGTGGGGGGAATGATATGCCAACTAGCCAATAGCTTCTTCATGGGTAACCTATTTCTCAAAGCCAACTACATGAAGAATTGCACTTTAGGGGGGATGTAATGCACCCAGGCTTCACTAAAAGGAGACTTGGCTTCACCACCCAACAAACCAACCTCCAAACAGAGGGATCTAACCAGGAGCGGAGCCAGGAATTATGTCCAGATGGGTCAAATATTTAAAATTGTATGCAATAAATTAGAGTGTTACTCAAAAAATTCAAATATATTGATAATTTATAATTTGATTACAGTTGACTACGATGACTTTTCATATTCTGAAAACGGTAAATAATAGTTTTATTTGTAATACTATGAAATATTTTTTTATCAATATATACAAGTAAACTATCATGCATCCACTGATCACCCATTCAATTGCAAAGTTGACTCTTTACAATCTTCATAGCAGAAAATTCTCTCTCTACTGTAGTTGTCGCAACCGGTAAAATCAAGGCCAGCGTTAGAAGCTTGTAAACCGAGAGATATCCTTTATCGTTTTTGGTCTTCACCATTTTCTGTGCAAGATTTTCTATTCTTTTTAAATCAGAAAACTAAATACTAGAGCGTACATCCAAAATAAAAATCTTAAGTTGATCAGAAATGCTCCACCTCCAAAAAATTATTTGGGTAAAATTTGGCAAATCAAATCAATTTTTCCTTGTCAAAAGCTGCAAATGAATCAAATAGATTTAGACATGCAACACAAAGAAGTAATTCGGTATTCACCTCATTAAAACAATTATTGAGCTTTTAGATTTGCATATCAACAATAGTATATAATAACTTAACACGGTAGTGATGAGAGTTTGTCTTGTTTTGAGCTCTACGCCTCAATCTTCCTCGAATAACATATGTTCCATCCCTATTAAGAACATCAATTTGATGTTTTCCACAAAATGATGCAACTTTATCCATTAAAGAACTCCAGCCACTATCCCTCAACATTTGGAGTCGTTGTTTAGAAATTTGAACTAATTTCATGGCATTGACAATATCTTGATATTTTCTTTGTAAAGCTTGAGATAAATCATTTGTAATTTTCAAAAGAACTCTCATCAAATGTAGACTGAACACAAATTCAAAAAATTGCATTGATTCTAATAGACGAAATGCTTCTGCTCTTTGTTTTGAATTGGATCCATCCTCCACTATGACATCAAGTACTTTAATTACAATTGAGAGCATACTAATCAGACTAAGCAAAGTCCCATAATGTGATCCCCAACGTGTATCACTAGCACAAATGAGAGTAGTCTCTTGATTAAGTCATTTCCCACTTGTTATCTCACAATTACTTAGAGTTTCGATAACTTTAGCAGCTTGCTTCTCCCGAAGAATATATCGACGCTTGCATAAAGCTCCCACAACATTGACAATGTTTGAAACCAAGTACAAAAGATCAGCCATATGGATATGATTCTTCGCGACTGCCACAAAAGCTAATTAAAGTTGGTGAGCAAATCAATGAACATAATATATATACTGATTCTCTTGCAAAATAAGTGTTTTTAGTCCATTGAATTCTCCTTGCATATTGCTAGCTCCATCATAACCTTGCCCATGTAATCTAGAAAAGCTCAAATTGTGTGTTGAAAGCACTTCTTCAATCGCTTTCTTAAGTGAAATAGCACTAGTACTGATAACATGTTTAATGCCTAAAAGTGTTCAACCACGTATCACTTTTCATCGACATACCTCAAGGCAATCGCCATTTGCTCATTTGTTGAGACATCTCTTGATTCATCTAAGAGAATAAAAAATAGCCTATCACCAAGCTCTTTAAGAATGGCATTAGTTGTTTCAACTGCTGCGGCATTAACTATTTTTTTTTTGAATATCATGAGATGTCAACTTCAAAATTTCAAGAGCATTTTTAAGTGAAACAGATTTCACATTTTCATTTTGTTTGGTAAGAAATTTCAAAAGTTCAAGAAAGTTTTCTTGGTTGCTTGAATATTCAGATTTATTATGCCCACAGAATGGAAGTTCTTGTCGCAAAACATATATGATATAATCAATTGATGCAGTCAAACGAATCCGATAATCAATTTTTGCTTCATCTGATAGATTGGAGAAAATTATTTCAATATGTTGTTTTTGATTCAACAAGTCCTCATATTTTCTTCAAACTTGATAGTGAGCACTATTAGCACCTCTTACGTGAAGATTCAACCTGTCTTTCTTCTTTCAATTTGAAAATCACTCAGTAATGAAAGAATCACCACCTGCCTGATCTCCTATCTTGGGTTTGAAAAGATAGCAACAACGACAAAATGTGGCATCTTTTGAAATGCTATAATCTAACCAACCATCAAACTCATCAAATCAAGAAGGATTAAATCTTCTTAAGGTTTGTCCAAATTGTTTTTTTTGAAAAATTGTGATTACGAGGTTGGCAAAAGCCTTTCAATAGATAAGCCCTACAAACTTGATCTATGATATTTGATTCATAATTTAGAATACGAGGTCGTAGGCCCAGGTCTGTGGAAAGATCAGGTATAATCCTTTCAACACATTCTTTATTTAAAGTTGTGCTCTGACTCATAGAAGAGGTCGCTTTTAATTTTGATTGTCTTTTAAAAAATATCTCCACAAGTTAAAGATCCAATACTCAAATTTGAAATTAAATCACATAAAATCACAATAAAATATTTATGTCAAATAAAAAATATTTATCTCAAACAACAAAATCACAACAAAAGTTAACGGTCCCACAATCAAAACACTAATTTAAAATTCAATTTTAATTTTTAAATTCTTAATTTATTACCATAAACATTGCCCAAAAAATTATTAATATACTATATTTATCCTGTCACTGCACCAAACATCTATTATGATTTATGAGGCAAAAACAAAAAATAATGTTTTGTTTGTGGAACAAAAACAAAAAGAGTACAGAGAAATAGTGTGAAATGAAAACAAAAATCACAATAGATGTTGTCAAGCAGAGTACAGAGAAACAAAAATCATTAGACTTGAAAGAGAAACAAACAGAGTACTAGAGAAAGTGAAACAAACAGAGACAGAGTACTAGAGTCTATGGAGAAACAGAGTACAGAGAATGAGAGAAAGTGAGAAAGAGTATAACATTAGTGAGGAGGCGTACCAGGCGGCAGGCGTGAGGCAACGAGGGGCTGAGAACCGTGAGATCCAGCGACGTCGGCGACGGCAACGAGGAGATCAGCGGCGCTATGGGCTGCAACGGCCAGGGTTCCATGCATTCGGGGAGTAATCTCCACTCCAGGCTGCGGCGGCGATTGGCAAGGGACGGCTGACGAGGGTTCGTGTTGTGGCTTCGTGCGTTGGGTGAGCAGTGAGCTGCTGCACTAGGGTTTGTTTGGTAGGAATGAAATATTTTAGACTTCAATTTCTTTTATATTAGCGATGGGATAGTAATTTAAAGCGGACAATGGAGGCAATAATATATTTGGGATAGTAATTTAAAGGGGACAATGGAGGCAATAATATATTTTAGAAGGGGCATATTTTGTAATTATTAAGAAAATTTTAAAAAAAATTTA
>JAOTRH010193792.1:0-42665 GCA_034768845.1 Heliamphora exappendiculata
CGTAACGGCCGTTACTCTCGGGATTCTCTGTGCAACCGTTTTTCAACAGAGTAACGGGATCGGCCTTGCAATATTCCGATACGTAACGGCCGATCCGTTACGTATCGGCCGTTATTTAGAACCCTCATCTACCCTATATTATATTGAACTACGATTGATTCACCAAAATAGCAATAAAATATCTATCGAAAGTATCATTATCATTTAAATCCTTAAATAATGTACTTTGAAATTTTCCACATAAAAGAGAAATGGAAAAAAGGGTTAAAGAACTTATCGGATTTGCTCTATTCTTATTATGTTCTCTAATAACCAAATGAACAACCCGTTATGCGTGATAATATCATATTTTTACAGTAAACACACTAAGTTGTACTATAGTATATTTTCAAAATTAGAAAAAAAATGTGACAAAAGAGTTCGAAATTTGTTGGATATGATAATTTTAAAAATTACATGAATCGTAAATAGTGAATTGACTCGTGAATCGAATCATGAATAGTAAGATTTATCATGATTCTAATACAAAATAGATTCGTCCGTAGATTCGTATCAATTTATGCATGAATCGTGAACTGAATCGTGAATCGTAAGATTCTGATAACTATGGTTAAGAGTGAAATACAACATATAATCAAGAATTTACCTGATTTGCTTTGCGCCCAAGGCCCATTAAAAAGTTGTCAGGCTTTATATCACGGTGAAGGAAACCTCTCGAATGAACATATTCTACTCTGTTAATCTACAACAAAACAAAGATGGGATAAATACATCGCCAATTGGAAGCTCTGGCACATTTATAGATCGAGAACAGCATGTACTTACTAACTGATCGGCAAGCATTAATACAGTTTTCAATGTGAACTCCCTGTTACAATAGTTGAACAAATCTTCCAAGCTTGGTCCAAGAAGGTCAATAACCATGATACTGTGCTCACCGTCAACTCCAAACCATTTGAGAGAAGGAATACCCGCTAAATAAAAGAAAAGTCAGATTTTTCTGGAAACTCTCCATGCAAAAGATAAATAAGGTTACGCTGCAAAAGCTTCAGCTGAAATATAGAATGGAGTCAAGCAAACTACAGGCACAATGGATCCCCCCAAAAACACTTTCTCAGTAAGATATAACATGAAGAGATTAATGAAAGTCAACAGGAAAACATTAAGTCTGAAGTTGGTTTTTTAGGCGGATAGTCAGGTATCATGAACATTTAAAAAAGTTACAATTGTTAACTGATTGTTCAAGATCAAGACTCGAGCCCCCACAGCAGACACAATTGAAATAAATGCACAAAGACAAAAAGGAGAGGAAATCTAGCCATGTAGTTACCCTCTAATTGCTAGATATTGCTAGATGCCTACAAAGTCAAATTTAACAGTGCTAGATTTATAAGTTGTCAATAAAAAACTATTGCAACCCGTCGACCCAAAAGTTGTTTCCTACTTTATTCTCAGTTAAAGGTTCCTCAATCTTATCACAGCTAGCCATGAGAATATGGAAATTCAAAAATGATCCCTTTAAAAAAATCTAATTGTAGTCTACGTTTAAGACCTCAAGAAATACTATATGGACCACACACATACAAACGGAGCACACACACACACACATACAAACGGAGCACACACACACACGCACAGAGAGAGAGAGAGAGAGAGAGAGAGAGACTTCCTCCTTGGAGAATCTGATAGATTTTTGACTCGTAATGAAGTTGAGGGTGCTTGGTCTTGACAGGTTCCTGGAATTGAAGTTATTGAAATAAATATGATTGAGAACTACAATATACCAAAAAGTAACGCATAATTACATAAATTCATAATGAACAAAAAAGGCAACAAAACTTGATACGCAAAACCTAGTTTTTTTCAGCCAGCATTTCATATCAAGAACATTGTGTGGAGAGAATGATCACATGTTTTCCAAGGTTCGTGCCAGTTGTGTAAGACCTCAGTGCATATCATTCTGAGGTCATTTGAGACTTAAGGGCCCATTGCTACTTCTTCATCTAGAACTTTTAATATATGTGTTTCTAATTTTATTTATTCACGAACTAAAACATCACAAATGAAGAAAGAATATAATGAACCAAAGGAAAAGGAAGATCCAAAATTTAGAAAGTTATGTAACTAATATCAACAGAAAGTATCAATTTGTGAATGGAACCAAACAGCAAATGCCAAGTAAATACTTAAATCAACCACGTAATGTAAAGAACTTTCATTTTTCTGGAAGAGATTTTCGGAAAGGGGAAAAAACAAACATAAAGCAAGCTTGTGTATCCTATCAATTGTGTCAGGCAACCTTGAGACTCAATCATCATCAACCAGACAACAACTTCACAGCCTTCACAACCAGAAAAAAAATGCAGAATCTACTAACTAAGAAAATTAAAAGGCATGCAATGCAAAATCAGAACAACCCACGAAAGATCTTCATACAATTGCTCGGTATTAAGAGAGAGCAGAATACCAGCTTAATTGCCACTTCCTCTCCAGTTTGTATATTAACACCTAAGAACCAAGAAATTACATTATAAAAAACCATCCAAGAAAGAAAGAGAAAAAAAGAAAAGAAAAGACACAATGCATACAGAAATTATCCCATGAAACAATAAGAGGAAATTAAACTAAAATAGGTATTACCTAAATAGAGCTCTCCAAAAGATCCACTCCCAATTTTCCTCCCCAGCTTGAACTTTCCCCCAATAACATGATCCATGATCTAATAACCTCTAGAATAAACTCTCCCACCACCCAGACCTTGACCAGCTATCTTCTTCAGCTTTTACCAAACAATAAACCCCAATCGATCAAATTTCCCCAAATTGCCACTCCAGGGGGTCAAAAAGTTGTCATTTGAGTTCGATTACATGGCTGAAAATCGCAATAAATATCCGAGTCACTTCGTTCAATTCAATAAAATAGAACATCGACAACAGAATCGCGAATCAACCAACCCAAAAAGACTTCCGAATTCGACACCAAATTAAACAAAGATATTTTCATTCACAATCAAGAACCACCTTCTTGAATCACATCCTCTGATAAGATGCAAACCCTAAATCTTCAGAATCGAAGCACAAACATACAATAATTTGGCAGAAGAACCCCAATCTCCGCCAATTACACATCCATAATTTGACACATAATTTGTAGCTGTAACGAAATCAAACGATGAGATTTCGGATCACGAACAAGAGATTATCTGAGATTGAATATGGGAAAATGATTTGTGAAGAGAAAATTTGGAAGCGATACGGGCCAGATTGATTGAATAACAGAAAAAGACGTGGCTAGTGTTGAAGGGAAAGCTGGTGGTGTCTTTTTTTTATATGTTATTCTATAAATTTAATAATATTAAATTTCCTATTAAATCTATTACTAAAAAATTATTATTAATACTAATTGTAAATGATGAGGGGCTAAAGCGATACCTTCTCTCTATCTGGCCGCCCAACACGTTTGTTGGCGCTTTTTTTAACATTTTATACACGTGCATGCCCACGTCAGCAGATTATTATTTTGTATATGCTTGTAATGTATTAATATTAAGATAAATTAAACTGATCTTTCCTAATACTTTAATTAAATATAATTAATTTTATTATTTTAAATAAATTATATTAACAAATCTCACCATTTAAAATGTAATTACAAATCAATTTAAATGTTATAGACTCTAAAAACATAATTTAATATTATAATTTTATCCCCAATTGTGTCAGCAGCCATGAAAGCCATGAAAAGACTTCAGTACTATAATTTTTATTGCCAATTTTGCTCTTTTGTCCACGAGGGGCATCTATATCAAACTTTGAGCATCTTTCGGAAAATAGCGAGAGCATCTTTCACAAAGTCAGAATTTTTTTATGTATTATTTTAATTTTTGTATGAATTTTAATTTATTTTATAATTTGTTACAGTATAAAATTTAAATTTATTTGTAATTTATTTTAGTATTAAAACAAATTATGTATTGTTTTAATTTTTCTATGAATTTTAATTTATTTTATAATTTATTGTAATATAAAATTTTAATTTATTTATAATTTATTGTAGTGTTAAATCAAAATGTTTAGTTAGTTTAGAAGTACAAGTTTACAAAGAGAGTCAGTTTATCGAAATAAAAAATATTATTGTAGTCGAAGGGTTAAAATTTTAGAGTTAACCAAAAATATAAAAAAGTTATTATTGAATTGTAAAATCCAATCATGCGGGTTCTTTGAATGGTGCCAGAGTCATAATGAAAAGATATGTGAAATCAAGGTGAAACAACCAGAGTTATAATGAAAGGACATGTGAAATCGAGGTGAAACAACACCTGACCAATCTATGAAAATAACAGCGTAGATAACTGTAATGAAACTTTTGATGATAAACATTGTCTTAATTATAATGTGTTTGGTGACTCTGTTTATTACGTTAATTTTAAAATAAGTAAATTTATGTATTTGTCAAGTATGAGTAAGAAAATCTATAATAAAATGTAACGTGGTGTATTTAAAAGTATGAAATGTTGTATTATTTTACTAAGTATGAAGAATGCAATGAATTTGCAAGGAAAAAGTCTAGTCAGCTAAATAAGAAGATTAGTATGAAATGGAATATTTTAACAATTTCATAAATACAAATTGCATAAGTTCAAGAAAAATACATCTTCATTAATTACAATACAGATTCAACATAAAGTGTTCCACACTTGAAAGAAAAACATCCAAAGTTCTATACAAAAAATGAGATAAGGGATGCAATAAAAAATATACATCCCAGGTCAATATAAACTATACCAAAAGACTACAAAAAATAATAATGAACTCGGTCATATATAACGAAACCAAACATCCCAAGTTCTCCATATGCCATTCCATTATCCTTGCCTCCAGGTCTGCAAAATCAACAACGGGAAAGTTGAGTATCGAGTATCCCAGTCCTTAGCAACCAATAAGATATTTAACACGCATTTTATTCTAGATAATGATTTAATTTTCTATGAACAAATGAACATAATGGAACAAATACTCCCACAATGATATGGTGCACATGGTGAGAAACTACCCATTCAGGATTCACAAATTTGAAAATTCTATGGATCATAACTTTAAACCATGAAAGGTGCCATTCCTTCACTGCTAGGCTGGAAAACCCCGGATCTTGTAAAACGATTTCTTCATGATAGCCATAAACCCCTTGAATTTGTAACAAACAAATTGAGGCATCATATTAATGCACCTGTGAGTGATAGCATGAATGGGAAGGCTGGAACATGTCTGAGCCATGTAGATGGAGACGATCCTGGTTTACACTTGAAAAGGTGATGCCACTGCTGCTGACAGATGGAGCTTGTTGCTGATGTGGACGATGTGATGAATGTATGCCTCCCAAGTTGAATCCACCAGACCTCCCCATCTGCATAATGAAGCACAGAATCTTGAAAACAACAATGCTCAAATATTTCACAAGTTAACATAAACATAGAGAAGTGCTCAGACCGCACCATGGACACAGTATTGTCATGAAGTTCTTTCTGGTGCAGGTCCATAGCATAATCTGCATTACCACCTGTGTCAAATCTAATAACATAGTAAGATGTGGTTGTAAGCATTTATGCATAAATACAAATTTCCTTTTTATATTTTTTTCCTTAATGTCAAAAACCAGATGTTATTCCCACAATAAGCAGCCTGTGCAAGCTCATCCAACTAGCAAACAAAATCAATTTATAGCAATCACCTACTAATTTAGGTAAAACAATGCCAAGCAAATCAAGGGTACTGGGAACACAACTAACATAACAGTACCCTTTGCAAGGCAGGGAAGGATAGGGCAGGGCAATAGAGAAAAGAGCAGAAAATTTTGAACATAAAAGAGGTAGCATGCAACAATCACAATACCTCTGATCTGATAAGATCACTGAATTAGAACTGCTCCAAAAACAGGCCAAAAACTTGTCCAAAAACTTGTTTTCTTTTTCATCAAGAAATGGTCCAAAAACTCCTGAAACCATGCCCTCCAACTCAAATAAAGGAAGTAAAATAAAAATTAGAAAGAAACAAAAGCATTAGAGAAGTAAACAACTGAAACCTGAAATCACAAGCTTGCTAAAATCAATACAAGGATAGCAGACTGACCAAGCATAGCAGATCCAAATCATAGCAAAAATCAGCTAGTTGGTAGCAAACAGACTAACCAAGCATAGCAAAAATCAGCATCAGCCACACTAACCAAGCATAGCAGACCCAAAGAAAAAATCAATTCATAGCAGACCCAAAGAAAAAACCCATTATGTGTAATGCAAACAGCATTGCACAGTAGCATCAACCCCCAAACAACTAATTACAGCAAAATAAACTGAAATAAAAAATCAACTGAAAATATTGCTCTAGTGGGATGGCCATTAGCCAATTGTATGCTTCTTCGAAACATTCCTGAATTTTGGCCATATTCTCATCAAATGCTGGCTTATTATAGGTTCTAGCTGCACCCCAAAAGTATTTTCGAAGCTTCAATATTGGAAAATGTCCCTTCAAATTGTTCAACAGGAGTCTACAACATCTCTTGTGAAATGTTTCAGGAATGACCCGCGACAATGCTACTTCAATCCCCTTCTGGCCATCTGTAATGAAAGTCCAAGGTCTACGCTATCTACTTTTCTCATGCATGTCATTGAAATGGAATAGAAAAACAAGCCTAATTGTCTTTTGTTTCACTCTCAACAACAGAATATGTAATGGAAAACAACCCACCATTCTCATCCAACCCTACAACAGCAAGTAAAATACCCCCATATGGTCCCTTCAAAAAACAACCATCAAGACCAATGAATGGCCTGCGACTATCAAGAAAACCAGTTTGACATGCACCAAGTGAAATGAAAATCCTATGGAATGTTGGAAGATTAACATTTGGAGGAACTCTCTGTAATTCCATTTTCACCATAGTATCAAGGTTTGTTCGCCTAAGCTCACCAACACACTTAGGTAACAAGCTAAAGGATCTACTGTGGCTCCCCTCAATTTTGCCTATAGCCATTCTTTTAACCCTATAAAGCCTCATCCTTGGTACTTTCACCCCATATTTTTTCACCATTTCATCAAATAATGCTTCTAGTGTTATATTAGGATTTTCTCTTACTTTATTTAGTAACTTGTCTGCAATCCATGTTGAGTTAGCCTCTGCATTTTTGGGATCCCACTGACATGTGTGCTCAGGTGTTAAAGTTTTAATTGTGAAAATTACCCAATCAACTATAGGTGTTGCATGCACTCTCCAATTGCATCCTATGTTACCACATTGTGATGTAACCCTTGTTCTCTCATTCTTTTCTCTAAGTAACTTAAAGTCTTTCTGAATTGAACAATCTTTAAGCACTGCTCTAAAATGATGAACATCTTCGAACAATTAACCTACAGCAAACTCAATCTTACCATCATCCCCAACTTCAAAAAGTTTTTCCTTTCCCAATCCCCGCATCTTAATTTTCTGTTCATCATACTCATCACTAGAAATACGTCCACATGAATCTTCTGATTGGTAATATGAGAGATCATGGCCAGTGGAATCTTCAAAGTTCATGTTCTCATCATCAAGTTGAGATTCTGACCCTTCTATATTACTACTAAATTCACTTCAATCTTCATTTACATTCCAGTCGTCATCTATTGAATCTGAGTTATCCTCATCATCATCATCATCATCATCATCATCATCATTTGTAACATGACCAGAGTCATTACCCACCCCATTAGGAATTTCTTAATTGACATTGGTAGTAGCCTGACTACAACCTGTCCCAGGACCGTCTACTTGGTCAGTTACCATATACACCTTTATGTTAGTCTAATTAGCATTACTGTGAAACATTTGTAACACATCTAAGTCACTGAGGATGGCCACCTTATCAGTAGAACCAGGGACTGCATAATACATGTTCACAGCAATGCCAAAGGTTGTAGGTAGAAAAGCTAATGCAGAGTGGCACGCATCACTCAACATATCTATTATAGAATACCTATCAGGATTCACATTTCTAATGTAATAGGTTCTTCCTAAATAGTGAATAATCAGATCATAACACTTATCTACTGCCATGATAACCTACAATTATAATTTAAAAAAACTAAATAATCACCCTAACTGACAAACAAAGATTGAACATGAAAAAGTAAAACTTGGTGACTCGGCAACTCATTGAGTCCATGACTCAGTGACTCGGTGATAGAGAAAGTCATGCACTGAGTCACAACTCAATCACATGAGTTCGTTAAAAACCCTAATTTGTGAACCCTAACCTCAGAGTTATAAACCCTAGTTTGTGAAACCCTAGTTTGTGAAATTTAACAACCAAAATCTGTAATTTCTAAACCATGACCTGAAATTTATAAACCCTAACTTGTTAATCCCTAATTTGTATATACCCTATTTTCTTAACTTTACAATTTGAAAATCATACCTTACAACACTGTCGGAGAAATCTCAGCTTCCTTCGTCTTCGTATTCTTCGTTTTTGTCGCAGCAACCTCACATCTCAGCGTCGGAGAAATACCCCTTCGTCTTCGTCTTCGTCTTCGTCTCAGCGACTTCGTCTCCGTCTCAGAGCATCGGACTTCGTCTTCGTCTTCGTGTCCGTTGAAGCGTGTCCGTCGAAGCATCTTCGTCTCAGCGTCTCCGTCGAAGCGTCTTCGTCTAAGCGTCAGTTCACTCTCAGCGTCTCTCAGTTCACTCTCAGTTCACTCTCAGCACTAACTCTATCCCTTTCTTAGTTCACGAATATTCGGCAAATGAACAAAGCGTCTGAGGGTTTGTCTGAGGATAAAATGGTCAAAGCAAGAATAGAAGTGACGTGACAGTGTGTGTCACATGCTTGAGAAATTTTCAACCAAAATATTTAAAAGATATTTGGGTCTTTTTATTAATTTCATCATGGTGTTAAGTTGTCTCAGTGTAATTTATTTAAAAATATTAAAATTAATTATATTTGAATAAAATTTTAGGAGATGTTAATGTAATTTACTCTTAATATTAAGTACATTAATTACTAAAAAAAAAAATATTAGGTATATTATATGCTTAAAAGCATTTATACAATTTTTTTAAAAATTATTCTTATATTTTAATATTTAATTTTAAATTTAAATTTTTAAATAATTTATATAAAAAAGTTTGGTAGCTCGGCGGTCTTAGCCTTATAAGACTCCTCACTCGATTAGCGGTTCGATTCCCTCCAATCACCTTCTCCTCTCTTCTTCCCGCTGCCGATGTACTCTCCATCAAAAAAATAATAATAATAATTTATATAAAAATAATAATAGAATGAATTTTAACTTCAATCAACTTTGATATTAATAAAAAAAAATATTAAGCGAAACAATAAATTAAAATATCAAAGGCACAGAAAAAAATTCAAACACCATATTCAGAAAAAAAAAAAACATTCATGTTTTGTTGTGATTACACAATTACTCAAATTATTTTTTTTTCAGCTCGAAATGTATGAATTACTTTTCTAATACAAATATAATCGAAGTCGTTGATTTCTTTATGTTTTGTCCACCATTTGATAACTATATAAAAGCCACATATGATATGCTAACTAATTATATAAATATATAATTCTCGTAATTTAAAAGAAAAATAAAAAATAATATTAATAATTTAATAATTAATTAATTAATCAATTTTAACACACTTAATTAAAAATATAACCTTATTAGTTTGTAAATTTGTAAAGGTAAAAAAATAAAAAAATATAAAACTAAAACTAAAATTATTGAATTTTTTGTGATAATTGCTTACTTAATTTTGTTTATTTTCATTTTTAGTAAAAAGCTTTCATTATTTAATTAAACAATTATACTTTTCGACTCTTTTTATTGAGATGAGTTAAAAAATAATTTTTTTTGTCAAAATATAAAAAACATGTTCAAAAAAGACAAAAATAAACTAATAAGCCAAAATTTTATATTGCTTATTTTCATTTTTAGTAAAAATATTTTATTTTTAAAATTAATAATTTATTTTTCGGATTCATCTCATCAAGAAAAATTGAAAAATTTAAAAAAATAGTCAAAAGGTGAAAAATTCAAAAAAATAAATAAAAATAAGCAAAATTATCGACACTTAACCCAAACAGTGCCTATTTATTTTATTTTAATGGTTAGATTTTTAATATTTATATTAATATCATATCAAAAGTTATATATTATTATATAGCTATTCAATTTTGAGAAATTAAGAATGAAACAAAAAGTAATATCAATAATTTAATAATTAGTTAATGAGCCAATTTTATGACACTCAAATAAAAATATAATTTTATTAATTTTTTAATTTATGAATGTAAAAAAATGAAAAAACTTAATAAAAGTAAAAAACTATACTATTTTTTAATGAGATTAGTAAAAGGAGAATAAATAAAAATGAACTTTTATTTTTATTTTTTGACAAATAAGAATATTAGAGAAGAGAGAATAAAATAAAAAATCAAAATTATTTCATTTTAATAATTAGCATTTTGACGTTTACACAAATATTATATCAAAAATTTTATATTTTATAATAAATTTTAAAAATATAATCCTATATTATAAAATAACGTTGTATTAGTATTATTTTATTTTAAAATAACACCTAGCGTCTCAGTGGCGACTCTATAAATATTTTATAATAAATTCAACCTGAAATTTTATTTATAGATTTTGTTTAGGGATTACTCTTGTTATAAGATTTATTTTATAATAGATCCTATTTTATGTTTCTGATCCAAAAATACTCTCATAACAACCATCAATATTTTGCAAAATTAATTCATTAAAAGACTAAACAACCCTCTACGCTCTTGTAATTCTTCTTTATTTGAAAGAGAAATCTAAACAACAAATTGATAAAAATATATATATATTAATAATGACAAAAATAATTATTAGCAATTGATAAATTTATCAGTTAGTTTCATTGATAACTAATATTATGAAAAAAATCATATTAATATTGATAAAAATATTTACTGATAAATAATAATTGATAAATTTATCTATTAATTTCGTTGATAACTAGTAAATTTATCATTCTAATATGCAAGTGCTCCTTCCATTCTTAGACAAATGGTATAAATAAATATACATCTCATGAATTTGTAAAATGATGAAATTCTCAGTTATATAAAAATAAAAAATATATCAATTTATACATATAACAGCTTGTGAATTTAAATTTGAAAACATTACTCATTAATTTCAGTTATTAATTAGGTAAATTGCAAATTCGTTGCAAAGTATTCATTAAATAGCACAAATCATATTGGTAATATTCACAATTAATGAAAATCAATTTTTTTTGGATTTGTAGTAAAATGAAATACATTTTTTTAGAAATAAAATGAAGACAAAACTGTGAAAGCTACAATTTTTTAAAAAAAGTTAGGACTAAATCCATGAAAAAAATTATAGTATGACTAATTCTCTTATAACCTTTTTAAGTAGGACTAATCATTAATTATGTAGCAATTTAAGTGAATTACTAGTCTAATAATTTGGACTTAAATGTTTTCAATCATATTATTAAGTTCTTTTTATTTAAATTATTAAGCAAGTAATCCACTTGAATTGTTACATAATTAATTCTTAACTTGGCATTGATCTTAAAAGTTACTTTTCTAGTAAACTTAATTTTGTTACAAACTATATTTTATTGTAATACTCCAAAATACATCGATGAAAAAAAAAATTATGTTTGGTATATAAAAAAATTTATAAAGTACTACAAATAATTTGAGTTTAAGCATTATATAACTATATTATTGTTAGTTTTAATTTTCTGAAAAAATAATAATTTGACGGTTTATTAAAACCCATACAGAACCAAACAGCAGCAATTAAATTATGAAATAATACAGCAGATGTAGAATTTAAATAAACAAATTAAACGATAACTTCAATACACTGTTTTGAAGGAAAATAGTTTTCAAAAATAGAAATAGAAATATAATACACAATAAAATACTGTTCTATATTAAAAAATTAGGACAGAAAGAAAACATTTATAAATTTAAGAAAGAGAATAAACACTGATTTCGAAAAATAATTTTATAAATAGAAGCAGAATGTAAAAGCAGTATATGATTCTTTGTATAAAAGCAGAATAGAAATAGAAAACAGAACAACAATAAACTTATAAATTAAATCTTACTGAACAGTAGCACAAGTGTGAATAACATAAACAAGATTGAACGGTGCAATCGAGTCCAACGTTGAACGTTGTCTTTTTAGGACAGATTGCGTCCACGCCTCGGTGCTTGCATTTGAGTAGACGTTTACTTCCAGGATAAAACAAATATTGTGTGCAAAAAAAGCACGGCAATTGGCACACCAACAAACGCTGCTGTATCATAACTTTCTCGAAAAACTATGACTAGAACGAGGATGTAGAGTTTTGGCAATGGAGACTTGGAAAACCGGATGCTTGAAATGGGTCTGGAACAGCCTTTAAATAGGCGTTCCAGGTGACTGTTCCCTTAATCCAAACAAGTACAGACATCGGTTTGGCCTAGCGGTTGGACCGTCCAACAGGCACAAACCAGTTCGTTATGATTCCAACATATTCAAACCCTACCAACGGTTCGAATTAAACCGAACCCTTCCAACAGTTCGGATTAAACGGTAACTATTAATTTAAATTTTAAATTAAAAAATTTAATTAAATAAATTTTCTGCAAAAAGATAAGAGTCGACCCGAATCCACAGCCCACAGCTCAAGACCTAAGACCCGAGACTCGTGCCCGAGCCCGGCTCGGTTCCGCTCGGTTCGGTTCAGCACGGCACGGCCGATCGATCGGACGGGTATGCGACGATGGGGGCACGCGCATGCACGTGTTTGGGGTTTGGGTCAAACTCACCGTTTGGTAGGTCCTTTCCCGTCCACAAAACTGGGTACTATTAAGGAACACACCACTTAGGCTCAACTTGGCTTATATAAGCCACTCACCTATGTTTCTCTAACCAATGTGGGATTAAAAACTTTTTTGTACTTACTTGGACACCCACCCTTTTCTCTCTCAACCAATGTGGGATAGGTTTAATTACCATTATTTTTTCAACTTCAATGGCACACTTTTGGAGTCAATTTTTCATTTACCCATTAATAATTTTGAATGCCACAAAATTCATGATTAATCTACTCATTTAGATAAAAATAAATTAGAACTTAGAGTCATCAAAAAAGATTAATTCAATCAAAATATATTTAACTTTAAAGTTAACTAAAAATCATGTTCTAATTTTATTCAAAACCTATTTTTTCAGCAATCCCTCCACATGAATGGAATTTGACGAAAGAGAAAATGCAACAAGCTTGATGCAGACACAGAGAAAGTTCAATAAGAAAAATTCTGCATATGATAGGTAGCTTTTGACTTTGAACCTTCTTTTGTGAAAAACTATCGAACTTTCTGGCTACTCAGTAGACGCAATACCTTGAACTGTTTAGCCGTTTTGTGTAAATCTAGACAATAGAGTTCACACAGAATTTTTCTAATCACAACTAGGTTCTCACGATTGTGCTCATTTTGGCCCTGAAAAAATTCTAATTTCAGGAGAGTTGTTAGAGAATGTAGTTTTAGCATTCTCACATAAGTGGCCCATTCTCACTCATATAGGTGATTCTTATTAAGAGTATCCTGCTATCCCCACTTGAATTTCAGGGTATAAAAATCATTAAAAGTATAGCTTAACCTAATAACACTACATGTATCACTGTACTATTATAGGAATGGATATGAGATTTCATCTCCACAGTGATGACACTGAGTCACACACAATTCAGTTGTCCCTTTGAACCTAGATCTTGGGATCTCCAGTCAACTAGGTTGGGTCTATTGAGGTGACTCTTAATTCATAGGCTGTAAGCCCATTATCCTTGATAAACGATTAACTTGGGCTCTGCTTAAGCCTTTGGTTAACGGATCCGCTTTATTGTCTTTAAACTTTATATATTTAATAGAAATTATTCCACTCGAGAGCAAATATTTTACGATATTGTATCTGCGACGTATATATCGAGTCTTACCGCTATAGATATTATTATGTGCCTTACCCATTGTTGACTGACAGTCGCAATGTATACAAATGACTGGCACATGTTTAGGCCACATATGGACGTCTTCTAAAAATTGACGAAGCCACTCAGCTTCCTCTCTTGCTTTGTCTAAATCTATAAATTCAGGCTCTATTGTGGCCCTCGCTATACACGTTTGTTTAGATGATTTTCATGGCGCAGCTGCTCCATCCAAAGTGAATACATATTCACTTGTGGATTTTAAGTCATTAGTATCATATATTCAATTTGCATCATTGTACCATTCTAGTACAGCTGAATATCAAGTGTAGTACAACCCATAGTTTTGGGTGTATCTCAAATATCTTAGTACCTTTATGATTGCCTACCAATAGTCAGTCTTAGGATTACTAGTATACCTGCTCAATTTGCTCACAGCTATGCCAAGTCAGGTCTCGTACAATTCATTAAGTGCATGAGACTCCCAATGATACGAGAATATTCCAATTGTGATATGCTTTTATTTGTATTCTTAGACAAATGTAGATTTATATCTACAAGTGTCCTGACAATGCGGGTATCACCCTTATCAAATTTCTCAAAAAAATTTCCAACATAATGGGACTGAGATAAGGTATATTCATCAGATATTTTAGTATTTTCATTCATAATATAACATCTGCTATTCTCATAGCTTTCATATCAAACCTCTTATTCAACATCTTCTTGGTAGTTTTAATCATAGAATTATTACTACCCAAGATTAGTATGTCATCAATATACAAATAATGACATAACATCTGTCAATGTCTTTCACGTAGACACATTTGTTACACTCATTTATTTTGAAACTATTTGACAGCATTACACTGCCAAATTTTTTATGCCATTGTTTAGATGCTTGTTTTCACCTATAAAGAGACTTAACAAGCTTACACATCTTCTTCTCCTGTCCTGGAGTTATAAAACTCTCAAGTTGTTCCATATAAATTTTTTCATGTAAGTTTTCATTTTAAAAGGTTATCTTAACATCCATTTGATGTATTTCTATATCAAATAATGATAGAATAGAAATCAACATCCTAATAAAAGTTATTCTGGTCACAAGTGAGTAAGTACCAAAATAGTCAATTCCTTCAGTTTGTCTGTATTCTTTAACTACAAGTCTCACTTTGTATTTCTCAATTGATCCATGTACTCTCATTTTTCTTTGAATATCCATTTATATCTAAGAAGTTTATTACTAGGTGAAAGATGCACTAGTTCCCAAGTATAATTTTACAAGATAGATTTAATTTCACTATTGATTGTCTTTTTTCACAAAAGTGCATCCGGGGAGGACATTACAGCCTTAAAAGTTTGAGGCTCATTTTCTAATAAAAATGTTAGAAAATTTAGACCAAAAGATTTGGATGTTCTAACTTGTTTACTACATCTAGGTTCACTATCCTCTCTCAATCCTTGATCTTCATATTCCACTTAGCTACTGCTTACTGTAGTTTCATAAGTTCTTTTAAGAAACTTATATCTTGTGTAGATTTACTCGGAAATACATGTTCAAAGAACGGTGCATTTCTAGATTTAATGACCGTGTTGACTTAAATCTCATGATTATCACTTATGTGTACTAAAAATCAATATGCACTACTGTTATTTGCATATTCGATAAATATATAATCAATAGTTTTCGGTCCAATCTGGACCCTTTTACGAACTGGAACTGCTACCTTAGCTAAACACCCCCACACTCTTAAAAATTTATAAGAAGGTTTTCAACCATTTCGTAATTCATACAGAGTTTTATTCGTTATCTTATGAGATATTTTGTTGAGAATGTAATTGGCAGAAAGTATCACTTTCCCCACAAGTTCTGAGGTAACCCAGAACTAATAAGTAAAGCATTCATCACTTCTTTTAAAGTTCTATTTTTTCGTTCAGCAACTCTATTTCGCTGTGAAGTATAAGGAACTGCGATTTGATGAATAATTCCATGTTATGAACAGAATTCACCAAAAGGTAATTCATATTTACCTCTCATATCACTCTTTAAGGCTTTAATTTTTCTACCAAGTTAATTCTAAATCTCTGTTTTACACAAAATAAAACTTTTTTAAGGCTTCATCTTTTCTTTTTAGAAAATACATATAACAGTACCTAGTACAATCGTCTATAAAAATGATAAAGTGCTTTTTATCTTCTCGTTTTTGAACAAATTTCAAATCACAAATATTACTATAGATTAAATCAAGAGGATCGGTACTTCTTTTCACAGATTGAAAATGCGTTTTAAATAATTTAGCTTCTACACAAGTTTTACATTTATAATTTGAGTCAATTTTAAATTTAGACAAATAATCTATGTTAATTAATTTACGCAATGATTCAAAATTAACATGATCTAATCTACCATGCCATACATAAGAAGACTCAAACATATAAATAGAAGATGTAGTAGTATTATTAATAGTTTTTAAAATTACCGTTAGTACATTTAGCTTGAACAAGTCGTCTGATAAGTATCATTTTTCAATAAACATTTTCTCTTTAGTAAATACAAACTTGTCAGACACAAATACCAACCTGAACCCATTTTTGCTCAACAAAAATCCTGACAATAGATTCTTCTAAATTTTTGGCACATACAGGACATTATTGAGCGTCAACTCATTGCCTGAGGTCATATTCAGCACAATCTTTCCTTGTCCTTCTACCTTTGCAGTAGAAGAGTTCCATATGAATAGTTGTACTCCACTTGTTACTGCTTGATAAGTGGTGAACATTTTCTGGTCAGCACATACATGTCGGGTTGCATCGGTATCCACCTACCACTTTATTGGGTTGGATCCAACCATATTAACCTCGGACATCACTGCTGTCAGGTTCATCTCAGACACATTAGATGAGAGATTCTCTATTTCAGCAATGTTGGCCTGAGATTGCTTCTGCCTTTTCGAGGAATTTTCTTGGTCTTTGCAACTTCGACAGTCTTTTGCCCGATGGTCTGGCTTGTCACACTCGAAACACCTTCTCTTGAACTTCTTAGAATAACCACCCTTGGCCTTTTGGTTGTGATTATTTTGCATCTTTTCTTTATGGGCTTGTTCCACCACATTGGCCTTTGCCTTGAACTGGAACCCTTGTGACCCTTTCTTCTCGGCAATGCGGTTATCCTTCTCAATCTTGAGTCTGACAATCAGGTCTTCAAGTTTCATTTCCTTACGCTTGTGTTTCAGATAGTTCTTGAAATTCCTCTAGGACGGTGGCAGCTTTTCAATAATTGTAGCCACTTGAAAGAATTCACTTAGTGTCATGCCCTCGGCATGAATCTCATGCAGAATCAGTTGAAACTCTTGAACCTGGTTGATCATAGTCCTTCAATCCACCATAAGAAACTCGATAAATCTGTCAATGATAAATTTCTTCATCTCGGCATCTTCTGTCTTGTATTCCTTGTCAAGAAAATCCCACAATTATTTCTCCATCTTCAGCGGACTGTACACGTTGTACAACGTGTTGTCCAAACCGTTCAGAATATAGTTGCAGCACAAAAAGTCAGCATGCCGCCATGCGTTGACTACAACCACAACCTGCTTGTCACCCTCGTTCTCAGACAACGAAAGAGCATCCTCTTAGAGGAATAGAGTCAGATTCAACGTCGTGAGGAAGAACAGCATCTTTTGCTGTCACCTCTTAAAATTTATCCCATTAAACTATTCTAATTTTTTCTCGTGGTTCACAGGAAGCATAACCGGAATCAGGGCCGAAACAAAGGCCACCATATGGGTAGAAGCAGTAGGGGTAGGGTCCATTCTGTTATCAGTTTTGGTTGCCATAACTGCAAATGCCGAATTAACACTGAAACAGAATTCAACAATAAGTTTACAGTAATTTAAAAACTGCAACAGCTGTCTTAAATAAAATCAAGTTTATAAAACTTGAAACAGTAAATTAAAATACTGTATCTCAAATTAATCAATACGGTAAAGCACTACTTGAATAAAATACTGATAGTAAGCAATTTCAGAAACTAAGTATGGAAATTTAATCTATCTTCAGATTGTTAGTTTTAATCTTTTGGAAATGCAACAATCTGATGGTTTATTAAAACTTATACGGCACCAAACAACATTAATTAAATTACAGAATAATACAACAGATGTAGAATTTAAATAAACAGATTGAACGATAACTTCAATACACTGTTTGAAAGAAAATAATTTTCAAAAATAGAAATATAAATATAATATAGAATAAAATACTGTTCTATATTAAAAAAATTAGGACATAAAAAAAACAGAACACATATATAAATTTAAGAAAGAGAATAAACACTGGTTTCGGGAAGGAGCTTTATAAACAGAAGCAGAATGTAAAAGTAGTATATGATTCTTTGTATAAAAGCAGAACATAAATAGAAAACAGAACAACAATAAACTTATAAATTAAATCTTACTGAACAATAGCAGAAGGGTGAAGAGAATAAAAAAGGTTGAATGGTGCAGTCGAGTCCGACGTTGAACGTTGTCTACTTAAGACAGATTATGTCCACCATTGGTGCTTGCGTTTGAGTGGACTTCTGCCTCCAGGATAAAATGATTGCCGTGTGCCGAAGAAGCACGGTAATCTGCATACCAACGAACGCTGCTGCATCAGAACTTTCTCGAAAAACTATTACTGGAACGAAAATGCAGAGTTTTGGCAATGGAGACTTGGAAAATTGAATGCTTGAAATGGGTCTAGAACAGCCTTTAAATTGGCGTTCCAGGTGATTGTTTTTTTAATCCGAGCAGGTACAGACACCGGTTCAGCCTGGCGGTTGGACCGCCCAATAGGCACGAACCAGTTCGTTATGATTCCAACTGATTCGAACCCTACCAACGGTTTGGATTAAACCAAACCCTTCCAATTGTTCGGATTAAACGGTAACTATTAATTTAAATTTTAAATTCAAAAATTTAGTTAAATAAAATTTTTTCAAAAAGATAAGGGTCGACCCGAACCCACAGCCCATGGCCCACGGACGGGCGGGCGGCTGCGGCAATGTGCGTGTGGGGTTTGGGTCGCACCCACCATTGGGTAGGTCCTCTCCGGTTCACAAAACTGAGTACCCCGAAGGGGCACACCTCTTAGGCTCAACTTGGCTTATATAAGCCTCTCACCCATGTTTCTCCCAATCAATGTGGGATTAGAAACTCTTTTATACTTACTTGGACACCCACCATTTTCTTTCCAACCAATTTGGGATAGAGCTTAGTTACATTTATTTTTTTAACTTCATTGGCACACTTTTAGAGTCAATTTATCTTCCACCCATTAATGGTTTTGAATGCCACAAAATTCATAATTACTCTATTCATGAAAATAAACAAATTAGAACTTAGAGTCATAAAAAAGATTAATTCAATCAAAGGATATTTAGTTTCAAAGTTAGCTAAAAATCATGTTCTAATATTATTCAAAACCTATTTTTTCAATAATTATTAGGCTATTTATTCAATTTACTCATTCAACCGTCTATTTGGGTAACTACAAATGGTATCAAAGTAATTGGCATGGTCACTTGATGGGTACCACAACAATATGGATAGAGGACTAATGACTCTAGAGAGGGGTTGAGGCCCAGATGTTGTATACCTTACAAACGCTAATTGGCTGTTATGTATTCGCTAATGGGCTAATATCTAAATGCCCACTAAGGGAAAAACCTAGACCACACAACAAGGGCATGCATAATTAAGTGGGGGATATTGTAATACTCCATCTCACATTGATATGAGATAGAAAATATATCTAGTATACAATAAAATAAGTGAGTTACTACTAATAATTTGTCTTAAGTATTTTGAGCCGCATTGCTAAGATCTTTATTCAAGTTTTTGAGCCAGTAATCTACTTGTGTCATTACAAATTATTTCTTCAAAAACTATGTGGGATCTAGAATATTATTTATCAATTCTATTCTCCTCCTCCATCTGACCAACGACCACTTCTCCTCCTCTGTCGTCGATGTCGCTCCTTCGTCAATACAAACATCACACAAATACGAATGCCAATACGAACACCGCTCAATTGTCCTCCGTCGCCGCCACCAACTCAAGATATCGTCGCCGCTGCTCCGGTGAAGATGGACAGGCCTGTCTCTGCTCCGTCGAATCTCCAGTCTTCTTCTTCTTTCAAATCGATGCCTCCTCAAGCGCCGATTATCCGATGTAGCTGCCCTGCCTCTCTCAGCGAAGCTGCTAAGAATGAACAATGCGGTCAGTTCCATACAATTTTCCTTTCACTGTTGTCTTTAGCCTACTTATTAAGTTCTTCATATTGATTCGACCACGCAATTTCTACAAAAAAAATTTAATACATCGATTTCATAATGCAATTTGGAAGCTTGCACTTCTTGATTATGTTTGCACTTTTTGATTTTGTAAATATCATTATTTTAGCCATTCCAGTTTCTGTTGATAAATTTATCACTCCTCTATCACTGACGTCTCCATTACCGTAAAAAATTTATCACTTTAATTGGTATATTTATCATTTTAGTTTATTGTTAAATTTATCACTTTATTTTTCTGAGAAAAATTCATTTAGAAAAATTTCTCAATTTAATGGAATGAGAGATTTTTTCTAAAATTTTAAACTGATAAATTTATCAGTTTAATGGAATAAGAAATTTTTCTAAAATTTTAAACTGATAAATTTTTTAATTTAATGAAATGAGGAGATCGGTGCCAAAGAAAGTGAAGGAGATCGCCGGAGAAAGAGGCTGACATCGGCACCAAAGAAGATGGAGTTGGCAGCGACAACGACGATGATGGCGACGGAAGATGAAGCCGGCAATGAAGTTAGGACAGTGGTGGTTGTGGCGCGAGCTTTTTTGAAAGATTTTGGGTGAGATTTTTGGATAAAATTTTTTATTCCCAATTAGAAAGGGATTTAGTCAATGAAATTTTCTAAAAATTTAATTTAGGGGTATTTTTGGTAATCATTAATGTTTGGAGACTAAATTTATTAAAAAAAAGTTAGACATGACTAATCTTAAAAAAACAATTGTTAATAGGACATGTCCCAAAAATTTTCTAATTTTATTGCTAAAAAGGTCTTTATACAATTGCTTGCGCACTGGTAAAATTAAAACTAACTTCGTAGGTAAATAGATTAATGAATATATACATGTAATAATTTTTAAAGAGTTTTTTTTAATCCTTTTATGTGAATACTATTTCTTTTTAAAAGGTGAGTATGCATATATATATATACAATTGTTGAAAGTAATATATTCGTGGTTGTTGAATCTTTTGTACTTTATAGTTAAAATGGTTAATTGTATTAAAGATAAATTACACTTAGATAATGAATATATTACTATTTTTTTTTAATTTTTAAAATATTATTAATACTTTTTGATTTTATAAAAATAATAACATTTTATCTCATTCGTTAGTCAACCGTTTGGTGACTTAACAGAAAAATATGACTCAATAGTCAAATCAATGAAAAAGACACTTTTATCCTTCTCATTCTCTACCACTCTCCTACCCTTCTCCTCTGTTTCCCTTCTCCTGTAAGCCCCTCCCTCCTCTCCACTCTCTTACCCTTATCCTATGTTTCCCTTTTCCTGTAAGCCCCTTAACCTCGTTCCCTCTCTCATCCTCTTCTTTCCCCCAACTCCCTCTCTACTGCCCCCTTCTGTGCTCGTGCGTTTGGTGGCACCATCGACGACGACGCTGATTTCTGTTTGTGACGATGGCGGCACCATCGACGACGGGATTTGTCGCAGTGGTGGAAACCACCACCACTTCCTCCGTCACCGGTGCCGGTGCCTCTCTCCCTCATCTCCTTCTACCGTCCTTATCTCCCTCTTATTCAACAACCTCTACCACAACAAACTCTTTCTTTCCAATCCCTTCAACAACCTCTACCACAACAAACTCTTTCTTGTGAAAGCAGAGTAGGATCCAAACTTGCAAAATTGGAGCCCCAAAAATCAACAGCATTCACTCGCCGACAATAATTCAACAACAACAAAAAACAGAGAGAATCTCCAATTATTCACTATTCCGATACACACAAAATGTACACAATTGAATACTAGTGTAAATGTACATCCGTATTTTCATGACGTACATGAAGCTTGACATCGAGAACTCAACAGAAGACGTGAAGAGAGAGGTCGTAGGGGGCGGCCGAAAAATCAGAGACGTGCTCCAAGTGGCCCCCTTTTTTCGGCAACGATATGAGCGAACCAACACACGCGTGCCATAGCTCCAAACAGGCCGACGAAGACGACATCGACGAAGAAGAACCCGAGGCCAAACCAGCAGCGGAGGACGACGACGACGACGACGACGACGGCGAAGAAGAAGAAGAAGAAGAAGGCGAATCAAACGACGATGACGTCTCGTCGTCGTGGGCGGTAAGTCGAGATTCACAGGTTGAGGATGGAAGATGTGACGGGTTTCATCCAAGGGACGGTAACAAGGGAGATTCACGGTAAGTCGTCGACGACGTTTCATCCAAGGTGGAGGGTATCGATCCAACTCCACTAAACGGGTAGGAGATCAGAAAGATGAGAGCTCTTTAGGGAGTGGGGAATGGGTGAGAAGGGTTTTGGTGTGGGGGTGAGTGATATGGAGCCTCAGAGATGAGTGAGATGGACTCTTAGAGAGAGAGAGAGAGAGAGAGAGAGATATTTGAGCAATCATCATCATTCAACAGAGAGAGAGAGAGAGATGCCACAACAAAGTCTCTGTTTTCGCAATGGCAGCGGAAGCAATGGCAGCGGAAGTAACGCCGATGAGGGGCAATATAATTATTTTGTTAATAAATTAACGGGGTAAACTGACAGTGAGTGTCAGTGATATTTTGAAAATTAAAAAAGAACACAGTAATATATTCATGTAAGGGTTTAAATGTAGTTTATTCAATAATTTTAAGTTGTTTGATTTTTTTTTTAAAAAAATTAAAATTTTAAATTAGATTATTTGGAATCTCAAAACCACTAACTAATTTTTTTATTTTTTTTTCTGATAAAAAAAATGAATATATGATTTCAAATGCCTTTTTTATTTAAATAATATAATTATAATACTCTTAATTATAAAAGTAATTTTACTATCAAAATAAAAAATATGCTATTATCTTAAATAATTTAACTTAAAAGTAAATAATTAGACTTTAATAAAAAGTTTAAAAAGGCAATTATAAAAAAATTCAAAAAATTTATTTATTTTCTAAAAAAACTAATTTTTTTAAATCCAATTTTTTTTTAGACATTTTAAATATGGACAAAGTATTTAACTTATTTTTAGTTTCTTAGTTTTTATCTTTTAATTAATTTTTTTGATTCATCTTTAAGAGAAGAACAGTAAAAATAGATTTTTTAATCTAAACATGAAAAGGCTCATTAACAATAAAAATAAATAGAAAAGAGAAATTGTTTCTTATAGTTGAAATTATGAATTAATATAATATAATTAAAAAATCTGATTGTAATTTTAAATAAAAAATATAAATATTTATCAAAATTTTAAACTTATTATTTAAAACAGTTAAATTTGTATTTATTAATTTAAAATTAAAAACTATGACATAAAGCTAAAATTACACTTGTTTGAGAATTTTATATTATTTGTTGAACTACAAGTTAAAATTTATAATTTAAGTAAGAATAAGTATTTTTTAAAATGTATATAAATTTGTAGTGGATTATAAACTAAATTTTTTTTAAAATATATAATAAATAATCTCTAAAGCCATTTTATTACTTTTAGGTGCACCAAATTAAAAGGTTAAATTAGTTTATTGACTTATTTATTATTGTAAATTTTTTATTTTTAGTGAATTTTTTTAATTTTTAGTTAAATTACTATACTTTTTAGATTTATTTTATTGAGACGAGACAAAAAAATAAATTTTTTAATCTAAATATAAAAAAAATAAAAAAAATAAATTAATAAATTAAATTTTATTAATTTTAAATTAAAATAAATAAAAATAAACTAATAAATCAATAAACAATATTGTCCGCCTTAACATGATTAATGATGTGATAAGTGAATAGATAACAAAATTTAATGAGTATGAGCTGGTGGTGGGTATGCTAACCTCAAGATTTATTCACTTAATACCGATAAAGGCTCTATTTAATAAGTTTTGAATGAGCAGATAATAATGTGAATTATTTATTTTATAGAAATTTTAAATTAAATTATTTTTACAAAAACTCAATATAATCAGTTATAGGTGGATATATGAACAAATAACAACTTATTTTACAAAATAATGATTTTAGTTTAAAATAAATTATTTCAATTTAAACTGTCTATTTTATAAATAATATTATTTATTTATTTATATAATTATTAGTATTTATAAACAACATACAAAAATACTGATTTAGTAAAGAAAAACTAAACTATTTTATTTTCTAAACTTTAACTTCAGCTTTTTAACTTCATTAGAATCTCTATCCAAACTAATTAAATTACATAAGACTTCTTAACTTTATAACCTTTAAAAGGTTGGTATAGTTTAAATTCCTAAAATTTTGTTTTATTATATTTTTTATTTTTTCTCATAAAAGCACTTAAAATGTTTAATTTATACATAACTTAGTTTAATAAAAATCTAATTAAAGTCTAACTTATAATAAAAAAAACTTGCGATTTAATTTTTTAAACTCTGTTTAAAAGAAGAAATAAAGATAAAAATCACGTAAAGTACTAATTTTACTATAATACCCGTAGTTTGTAAACTTTTATTAAGAAAATTATATAAACTTAAATTAACAAGCTTTAACACTTGGGTCCAAAATTAAGACTAATCAAGATTTTATTAATTTTAAAACTTAGATGCAAGAAAATCTTTTATTTTAAAATACCTTATTTTCATTAGAATTTTTGTTAACTCATAAAATTAAAAGTCTTTTATTCCATTTTAAATTCTTATAAAATAAAATTTTTTTAACATTCTTTATAATTATTTTACCTTTTAAAATTATACACTTAAGTTGTATAATAAACAAACAGTACACAGTGCAATATCACCCATAGATTCGAAATTTTAATGAGAAAATTCTCTTATTCTATTTTATTTTAAATCTCTAAATTTAATATAAAATCTTATTATTTTGTTTAAAGTTTTTCTTTTTCATAAAAATTCTTGTTATTTTTACATAAAAAAGGACACATTTTATTTTTATTTTAGCCTTTTAATTAAACAAATAATAATAAAAACCTTATTAATGATTTGCAAAACAAACAAACAACTCCCAACATAGAAATACAACTCACGCACACACAGCCTACACCAACGCACACACAGTGCACATCCGAAACCCAAACACACACACACACACACACACACACACACAGTGCACATCCGAAACCCACACACACACACACACACACACACACACACACATCAAACACATACAGTGCGCACGGCTTGGGAAATAAAACCATTCTTCGTGGTGGCGGCATTGCCGCGGCGTGGTGGTGGTGGTGGTGGTGTTCGGTGGCGGTATAGCTATATATACATACACACACACACACACACACATATATATATATATACATATAGAGAGAAAGAGAGATAGAGATAGACCGAAAGAGAGAGAGAGAGAGAGAGACGGGGTGACTGGAGGCTGGTGGCGGCGTGGGCCGGCAACGGCGCCGGAGGTGGGCGGCGGCAACGGCGCCGGAGGTGGGCGGCGGCAACGGTGCCGGAGGTGATCGGCGGGGTGGAGCAGAAGCGTCGGGGAAGAGAGAGGTTCGGCGCTGCTTCTTTTCTTTTCTTTCCTCTCCCTAACCCTAACTCCTGAGGCTCTCTTTGGCAGGCTCCCCTATATCCGAATTTACTTATATATACTGAAGGAGAAAAATATAACGTGGGTTGGGTAAATATGTTTGGAACTTAATTCCTTCCGTTTTAAAAATTTAAGCCTATTAAATTGCTATTAACTCCATTAATTGAGAACTAATTATTATTATATATATATTGGTGTATATTATTTTTATTATTACTATTATTACTATTCTTTTAACTGATTTTATGTATTCAATTTATAATTAAATATGATTAAATACATTCTATTATTATTTTTATTACATGTATATGTATATATATTAATAGATGTATACATCTTTATTAATGACTTTAATTATTTCTACATTAAATTCTTCATTATTATATATATGTATATATATATTTTATTAACATAATTGTTGTATTCAATTGCAACAATCGTAACTGACAACTCATTAATAACATTATTATCATAATTATTATTCTTAATTTAATTTATTTAATTGTATTATTTTTTTTTTCAAGACGTCACATTCTTCCCACCTTTAAAAGTTTGGTCCTCCAAACTTTACTCAAATTAGGTTAATAGGATCATATCTTACGCAAATAGCTACGGTACTCGTTTCTTGTCGCAACGTCGTTTTTCTTGATGGTATACGTATCGATCATGTGTTTGTAACAGGTATTTCGCCTTATATCTATAGGTGGTGTCAAGATATAATCTGGGTCGGTGACGTACCCTTTTTTTGTCGATTCTGGATGATCTGAAATGATCTTAGTCTCGACGAGGCGAATCTTTTCGGCTCAGCCGACCAACAATTATTACTGAAGTCTAGTCATAATCTTTGTTTATCTCGTGGGACAGATTTTTCTTTATTAGGTTGACATTTCACTATTTTATTTAAGGGTTTTGATATCTTTTTTTTATCTGTAAAAGGTTTCATCAAATTAGAATATTACCATATAATGGGTAAGAAATAAATTGAGAGATTACTTGCGATTATTTCTTTCGTTCTGACGATCTCCGTAGACTAGAATGTCGCTTGTTTCAAGTTTCCTTTTTCATCGTTGGCTACTAGGAGTTCCAGACAATTCTTCTTAATATGACATTTCACGCTGCCGTTGTAGCATTTGTAGGTCGCTTTTCAACAAATTCCCGAGTGAACCTTTCTGCACGTCGAGCAGTTGGTTCTCGAGTTTGTTGCTCCCATGTTTTGCTTCTTTGAGTTCTTTTTCCCAGCATTTCCCGAACTTGTGATTTGACGCTTTCGTTTTTCGGAGAGCTTTCAGCTTTCATTGTTCTCTTGTTTTACCATCAACGCACGATCAACGACGCCAACGTAAGTGGTTAGCCTTAGAGGTCGAATCATTCTCCTGATTTCGGGCTTCAATCCGTCTTCAAATTTTCGGGTCTTCATGTGCTCGGTGTGAATCATGTGCGGGGCATATTCAGCTAAGTTAGTAAATTCCGCCTCGTATTCGGAAACTGTTGTTTGTCCTCATTGCTTGAGTTGTTGAAACTCGGTGCACTTTACAAATTCTAAGTTAGTTAATTGTATTATATTTTTTTTTTTCAAGACATCACAGCTAGCTCTATCTACAATAGTGTATATAGTTGAGATATGCTCCCGTCGGCTGAGGAGCTAACCACGTGTTATGCGTAAAAAAGTTACATCTCGCCGGTCTCTAAAATGTCTAATATTATATCAAATTCTAATTGATTGGGACAAAAATTTAGTTTGGTTTAACTTATTAAAATGTCTAATATGTCCTCATTCTTTTAAGTTTTAATATTTTGGATAATTTTTTGATTTCTTACTTTTGAGGATATTATTGTAATTTTATTTAATAAAATTTAAATTATTTGAGATGTGAATAGTTTTTTCTCTTAATTAAAGACGAAAAACAAATTTAATTAGTGAGTTTTTTTCATGATACTTAACAATGCAGCTTAAAATTAGATTATAATTAAAAAAAAAACATTTTAGGGTTAATTACAATTTACAAGTTTGAAAAAAAATATTAAAAATACTTTTAAAAAAATTCGCTTAGGAGGCACAAGCCTTGAACCCGCAATTTACAACCCATTATTAATCCATTGCGGATTTAGATTTGTAACTATATATGAATGGTATACAGTACTTATCGAACTCTATGCAACTAAACAAAATAAGGTAAAAAGCAAAGAATAGAAGGCTGATAGCTTTTGTTGGCCATAGCCACTTGGGGGAAAGGATGGGGGAAAGAGGAGGTGCAGAGGAGGGGACCAAAACAAGTTTGGGGCAGTGCATGTGGGCCAAGAAACAGAGGGCACCCAATGAGAAGTTATTATATGCTTTAAAAACATTAGTTCAAAGTTCAATCGACACGATCACGTGAAATTCACTCTTACCTGCACGAGTTTATTTGATTGCGTGTACGGACAAATCAGGAGTTTTTATTCATAAAGGCCAAATTTTAATCTTTATGTCAAAGAATTTTGTTTTGTTAGGTGTAGATAACATGAAAAGTTGGCCAAAAATATAACTTTATTTATCAGAAAAAAAAAATTGATGCAGAAATTGTATTAGCCTTGGTTGACTAAAAATAAATATGATATATTTTTAAACCAATTAAATAAATAATGGTGTAAAAATTGCTGTAAATTAAAAAATTATTCAACAACTATTCATTAGAAGAAAGGGCCAACCAATTTTTTTAAAGCTTTCTAACCATTAAAAAAATTCGGAGGAAAAAAAAGAAAAAAAGGGAGGTCAAAAAAATGACGAAAATCTCCTAAACAATGGAAAAAGTAAGAGTACACGACCTTTTTTTATATATAAAAAAGGAGAGTAAAAGTTTGGGACAAATCATCGATACAAGAACGATGACTAATTAAAATTCAAGGATTTTACTCGAATCAATCAACTTTGTAGGAAAAACAATTAGCTAAATGATTTTTGAGTTAGAATTTGAACTTGTTATGAGCTAAGAAACTCGCAAAACAGGATGGGATCAATAGCGTCAAAACTCTTTTCTTTTATCTTTTGTTTGGCTACCTAAGTAGTGATATTTTCTTCTAAGCGAATTTTTCTGTATAAATATATAAAATGTCTACTATAAAAAGAAAGTTGTAGTCAATGAAAGTGTTAGGGGCTGAGTACTTCAATTGAGATCTCATTATCTACGCCAATGAATGAGACCATAGACAAACTAATATAACTACTTAATTGTCATTATAATATTGCTATAGATCATTGGCATTTTATTAAAAGCAAAAAGGCGAGGAACCTTGGCTTCATACGGTCGAAGAATAGTTTCGTTCCTAATCATTTGATTTCTAAATGCATAGAAACAATGCCTTATAAAACACACGGCAATTTTCCTAGCACGAGTGTGAAAAATTATAGGCTACTCTCAAAGTACCACGTGATATGCCTATGTTGTACTCTTGTGCAAACAAAAATCTACGATGCGCATTAACTGAATTATTTTTGTCTCACATCTACTTAATAGAGATAAGTTAATATTATTTCACGCAAAGTGTTTTGGAATACAAAATTTAATAGAAACACTAAATAAATTTACCGAATAATTACTTCATTAGTGTAGTGGTTGAGAGGCAAAATGGAGTTAGATGTACCCAATATAGCCCACTAGCAATTTTGTAACGTGGGTCCAAATGATACAAAACTAGCAAGGAGCTTATTGTCATTTTGTGGGGGAAAAAACCCCCCATTAAAGGAAGCCTATGTATTAAAGCAAAACCTTCAAAATGGGGCAATTTGTTGATCAGTTGTTTGGTTCTTGAGCTATTAAGACACTGTTTGGATCATAAATTTGTGAAAGAATTTTGTGAAAAAAGAAAATGTTAAAAGGAAAAATGTAGCATTTACTTTAAAGTAAATATGCCAAATTTATTTAATTTATTTTCCAATTATTTTCTTTTATGGGTAAATCCTTTTACAAATTCATGATACAAATACAATCTCAAAGGTGGCTGCACGGGTATTAAAAATGAAAAAATAGAAAGGAATAAGAGTAGATTAATGGATTATGTACTTTTTTTTTTATATTTCAAAATGTTCGGACTAATTTACGTGTAGCTTGACTAATCTCTAGGAGATTAATCTCACTGTCCACTTGTGAAAGCCCCATTAAAATAGAGGCAAAGTCTAGCATAGATTAATCCTAAAAAATTGATAACACCTAATGAATTATGTACTTTTTATACACTTGCTAACACTTTGTTCTTTTGTAATATTAGTAATTAATATTTTTGTAGAATATTAAATAATTGTAGGAGCGGACCTCCAGTTGAAAATTTTGCGCTATTTTTATGGGGGTAATTTAAGTCCTTAGGACCTATCTTGCCATGTCTAAAAATAAGGCTTTTGTATAAGATTTTTTAAAAAAAATTTATGAAACTTTTTAAATTTAATCCAATTTCCCTTTTTACCTTTTCAGATTTATTTAGTTAAGAAAAAATATAAAAGTAATTGTTTTTGTCTTTTCTTTTCAGATTCATTACCTAAAAGGGATTAAAAAAGTAAAAAAAAAAAAAGAGGGATCAAAATACAAAAAGAAGTTTAGAAAAGACCAAAAAAAACTTATAAAAAGCGATATAAAAGTTAATCCAAACAGGCGTAGGACCTCATTTGGATACAGCATTTTACTAGTTTTGTTAATATGATTTTAGATTTTCGTGGTAGTCTTTTCAATTTTGTTCTCAAATGTTCTCTCTTTTTTTCTTTTTCACAAAAGTGAAAAACGAAAATAAATTTAAAAATGAATTAAAGTAAAAAAAAGATTGCGAATTGAGCTTCCAATGCGCAGAGGACTTAGGCGGATAGCTTTTTTATGTGATTATTTTTTGTTTTTTAGTGCAAAATTTTTTTGTCTCAGCTTAAATGATAATATTTTTTAAATTTTTTTCATTACAAGAAATAAGAAAAGTAAAAGAGTTTGACCAAAAAATAAGAAAAGTTTAGATAAGATGAAAGAAAGCCACTTTAAGGCTTTCATGTTGTTTTTTTTTTATTTTTAACAAATTTTTTTTAATATTTTCAAAAATAACTATATTTTTTGATTTATTTTATCATGATAAATCGATAAAGTAAAAAAATTATCCCACAAAATTTTAAAAATTCATAAAAGATAAAAGAAAATTACAAGAAAAGACAACTTAAAAACTAAACCAAACGGAGCCTTAAGTGTCTATTTCCATTTTTAAGTTAACCAAGTTACCAAACCCATAGGGCATTTTCTCATAGACATGACAAGAGCCATTGCTATGGTCCCAATTAATTTGTTCCTATATTTGTATAGTAGTGTTTGTGATCATGTAATGCATGTAATATTAGCATGTGTTTGGCTTGTTTTTAAGTTAAGTTTTTTTTAGTTTAAAAGCAAAAAAAAAGAAATATTACTTGGTTTGGTTAGTCAAAAAAAAGTTAAATTTTTTTATTTTTTTTCACAAAAAATTATAATTTGATACTTACTTTTTTACAAAAAAATTAAAAAATCTAAAAATTACTAAAAAAGTTAATCTAAACACAGGCTTAGTTTGAGAAATTTGATTTGCAAAATTTAATGAGATTCTATTTTAAGTACTTATTTAGGAATAAGTATTGTTTATTTTTTAATTTTTTATAATATTTTATTTTTAAAATTTATTAGTATTTTGACAATTTTAACCCTAATTAATGTAAAACACTATATATATATGTATATATATTTTGTATTTGTTAAAGTTTCTTTTTCACTTTTCTTGATTACAACATTTTTATTATGTTATTGCTTTTTTAAAAATATTTACATTCATTTTTTAATGGCGATATATTAGTTAAGGAAAAAGTGATCATATTTCTTTCTATTTTAATAACTCATAATTAAAATTTAATCAGTATTAATATTAATTTGGTGTAAATTTTATTTTTGTTCCCGTAATTTTTTGTATTTATTTAACAATGTTATCATTTTCTTCATTATAAGCTTTTTAATAATAATATGTCGTAGAAAATAAAAATGTTCTCATTTTCTACACGTAAAACTGAGAATTTCTCATCTTTTGAATGTCAATTTTTTTATTATTTGTAAAATATTAGTACATTGTACATTATTTTTCATTTTTAACAAATGAACATTTTTTAAGTTTACATTGCATTACATTGATTTTAAATTTTAAATATTAATTGAGAAGCTCTCATTTTTTGAAAATTTTCTTATTTTATTTATTTTTCTCATTTCTAATTCAAAATATTGTTAATTTCTCATTTTCAATAAAATTCTCATTTTTTGTGAAAATGAGAAATTTATCATTTTCAAGTTTTTGTATTCAGTATCGACATTGATTTATAATTTACGACGAGTAAGTTTAAAAAAATTATTTTTTAAAGCAGATGTACATAACAAAAATTTTAAAATTCGAAACACAAAACTAAATATCATTGCCATGTCACTAAGGGTGTATTAATCACTTTCTTTAATTAAACAATGCATTTTTTTTTATAAAAAATGAATAAATTTATCTATATAATTAATAACTTTTACAAATGAGATACTTTGATATAGTTAAAAATTAAATAAAACTTACCCCAAAATAAGTTTAAAAAATAGGACTCTAGTGTAATTAACTCTATTTGTTATTGTATAAAAATATTTAAAAAGAGCTTAAACCAAATTAATTCTTTTATGTCATTTTGTTTTGTTTAAAGTCATATTTTTAATTAGTTTCAATTGATTCATATATCTTTTTAATACAAAATCACGTGTAAATTTAGATTTACCCATCTCTTACTGTTTTTAATTACTCATAATTTTATCATTTTTTTACTATTATATTAATTAGTTTTTATCATTTTTTACTACTATATTAATTAGTCTATATTGTATGAGTCTAAACTATTATAATTTATTTTCTCTTAATTTTTTCTTAAATGGTGCGATATCTACTATTCTACAAATCTTTAAATAGAGCTCATGAAATAAAAATAATTACAAAATAAACTATAAGAATAAAATGTGTTAATTAAGAATTATGAGAATTCAAAAAAATAAAATTTTAAAATAAAAGAAAATAATAATAAAGAGGGGAAAATGGGTGATTATGTAAATACTACCATAAGTTTTAAAATTTTTAAATTTGAACTTTTATAAATGTAATGATTGTTTTTTTTTAATTTACTTATTTTTAAATTAAAGTAATTTTATATTTTTAGGTATTTTAAGACATCACGAGAGAAGATGATTACAAAAAATTCAGTGAAAGGCAGAAGGCTCTCCTCCTCTACTTTTTCTTTTCTTTTCTTTTTCTTTTCTTTTCCGAACCACCCTTTTTTTCTTCCCTAACCTTTTCTTTTCCTTTTTTTCTCAACTCAACCGCTCCCTCATAGGGTAATTCTTCTTCTTTTCTCTTCTTCCATGAAAGTACATAAATTTTATTTATTTATTTATTTATTATATTTGGCCAAAAATTATTTCATAGAATCTTAAATTTTCATAATTAAATCTTATTTGTAAGCGTTTGAGAGTGAATAAATTATTTTATTAGAATTCTATGGCTCTACTATTTTTCACCATTGTTGAACTATGAAGTTTTTTCTATGACTTTTAAAATTTCTCTCTTTCAAGCCACTAAAGTAAGGAATTTTTGTTTTTTTTGTTTTTTTTTGGCTTACAGATTAGATGTATGGATGTAACAAATATTTTTATGGTGATTAAATTAGTAATTTTGCATGAAATTGATTTACTTATGTTTAATTTGTTGGGAATATGAATTCAATTGGCTGGTATATGGGTAGAATTTAATTGGAAAAATTCATTAGCAATTCAATTATGTGTAATTCCAATTTGAATTCTGAAATCAATAGGTCAAAATTAATTTTTGAATTCAATTGGCCAATTAATTTCATGTTTTTATACTATTCATTTGGCATATGTAACCCCCATGAGATAATGCCTATATAAGATTTTCTACAGATGGATGGCGAGTATGAAATAGAGGTGAGATACAGATAGGCAAATTTTAAGATTTTAAAACTGTGAGAGTGAGAGAAAGAAAGACAGACAAAGTACGTTCGTAGTTGATCCTTTGAGGAGTTTCAACGTTCGGAACCGTTTTATCATGGGAGAGTGACGCCGGTGAAGAAACCTACAACACTCTCGGTAGGCGGTGAATATTCTTAAGAAAAATGCGTCTGTAGGACTTGGTTTACATTGTCTATTCATGTTAATTTCTGTATTTTGTTTTCTGTAATTTCAGTTTATTGTAATCGTAGTTTGTTAATTAAGACGTATTTTTTGGACCACCGAACAAATCTTGTATTGCGTTATATTTCTCATAACATAATTTTCGTAAAACTGAGGGAATGAATTGAGTTCTTATTTTACATCGTTTTGTTGTGTTTCTTTGAAATGATCAGTAACAATTTAAATGTATTGAACTTTGAAAATTTTAAGTTAATATTATTATCTCTTTGTAAATTAAAAAATAAAAAGATAAAAAAAAAACTAAACAAATAAAATAAAATAATATTATCTTAAGATGGGTGATTGTTTTATATTTTATGTATTACACTTTAAATCCTTTTTTTTTGGCATAGTTTCTTAAAATGTCTATAATTGTACGAAATCTCGTGTATGTAAATTTTCTTAAAATATATATTTGGATGCAAAATGTTTGAGTTGAATATATATATACTAAGTATAACTTGTGCTTAAGAGCACTGTAGGGACCCGGTCCGATTTTGTTTTGATAAGTAATTAAAACATGTATAGACAAGTTTAGTAGGATACGAAAAAGTGTTTAATTGTGTAAAGGATCCAGAATTTGATCATGACAATGATTGGCGATGACATTTTTATGCTTGGTAAGGTATGAAGGCCACCATTGTGAGTTGTTTGGATAAGTCTTGAGATGTTTAGAATAAAATTTGAGCCATACAATGAAAAATATGATTATCCCTTTTTTTAGTAGAAAATAATATTTTAGCAACTTAATCAATCGCTTTCGCGAAATAATAAAATCAAAAAGAAAACACGACACGCAAAATTTCTTACATGGAAAATCCCAACAGGTAAAAAATTACGAAATTATCAAGTTTAGGAATCAAGCACTATCACACGAACAGTTATAATACAACTTACAGACTCTTTAATCAACTCTTCAATCTTTTAGTCATAAGCTTGTATGTCGAATCATCGTTCACCATTCTTCTCTTGATTCCTACTGCAATGAATCCTCGTAGCAGCTTCTCTCGTAGAACCATTTATCGGAAGCTTTGTATTATTGAATATCTAAAGTGATTTTTAGAGACACGAACAATCTTCTGATACGATCTTGAAGCTTTGTATGATTGAATATCTAAAGTGATTTTTTTGTATCCCTAATAACTCTTAAATAGATCATTAAACACCAGGCAGACAGAATTTAATTTCAATTAAAATGCCTAGGATCCACTTGAGTGGTCCTTTGAGCGCTCGAGTAGTCAGGTGGCCGAATCTCACTATCGTGGCATGCTTTAATTGCTTGTACCATAAGCTCATATAGTTGTACCATGAACTTAATCTTGAAATATGACTTAGATATCATATCACACAAGGATAACTAAGAGCTAGATCCTAAAGGGATTTTAAATTTAATCAAACCTTCTAAATTCTACCCTAAAATCTAATAGAGTTCTAATGATTTTAAAACACACTGGATTGCTATTTTAAAAAAATAAAAATTAATAAAAAATAATTTTTTTACAATTTTTCCTTGTCAATTCCAGGTGAACACAATACACATGGCCTAACTAAAAAGTCATCTTCCAAGCATAGTTCTTCAAATGCCAAAAAGCTTCTTCTAACCCTTCAAAATAGAAACCCAAGCAACCACAAAGCTAACAATTAACCATTAAAGAAGAATTACCAAGAATACATCCATTTATATATACAAGCCACTACATTCCAAAAAAATGAACCAATGTACCAATAAACCAATATACCAAACAAGATTATAAACTAATGTATCATAAACACCAAAATAACCCATCATGTACCATCCACTAAAAATTTCATAAACCAAGAATACTTCCAAAAACACCTCTTACCAAAAATAAGTGACATGTCACCAAAAATACCTGTCACAAAAAATACTCCCCCTTGTAGAACCTGGATGAAGTCAAGAAGAACCGCCAATGGGAGAAGGATCTCGGATAAGTAACTCTAGCTGATCAAAATGCCCATCAATTTGCTGCTGAAGCTGATCATCTTTAGCCTCAAGAGAGGCGACTCAGGCGTGGAGAGTAGAGTGACAAGACTCCCCCTCTAGTGCTAAAGGTGCAGAGGCGCTCGGAATGTCGTTTGTGTCCTCTTCCTCATCCTCAAAGTCAGATATAGCAACCGAATTAGGAATATGAGCAACACTCTTAGAATGAGTGCGATGGGTAATAGATTTTGCAATGTGCACAATATGTAGGCCATCGGGAGGGTGAAACGAAGGAAGGCATCTACTGAAATTGGTGAGGAACAGACCATAAGGAAGGGTAACGTTTTTGTTGCCGTGGGCAACTTTTAGCATGGACTGAAGAAAAATACGAGCTAAGTCTATCCGTCTACCCTGACTAATAAGAAAAAGTCCCAGCCCCCTCTCCTTATTAATGTCTAACACATGCCCCCTGGGATTAATATTTGCACTGACAATGATATTTAAGAGACAAAAAGTAGAAGTCAGTTCCTTTTGAAAGATGTAACAATCGACCCATTCGCGTGATTTGCCACACAAAGCTATGGCAATCTCAGTGTACGACCAACTAGGATTAGTGGGAATAGGAGAATAGTAAAAAACATGAGGATTATTATACCCCATATAAGCAATGGGAGAGTTAGGGTCCATAAGGATGTGGTTACCTTGAACATAGGTCTTGAATTTGAACCAAATTCTAAATTGTACATGTTCGAGTAGAATTTTCTAACAAGATCTACGTAAACTTTGCCTTCAACTTGAACGAAGGGGGTCCACCCTAGTTGTTCAAATATATGGGGAATTCTAAACTTAGTGAAATCATATACAATTACCTTCTTCTCTAACAGAACTGGTCAGTCAGCAAACAAATGGTTGAACTTTTCTTCACCTTCTAGATACATGAATCGTATTTTATCATACTGAGTCTAAGACCGCCCAACAGTTTTCTTTGTGCGGGGTGGCATGTTTCTGTAAAGATTAATCCAAACGGCATGTATTAGAACATGAATTTGTATAGCAACACAAATACCCAATGCAAATATTCAGTTCAGACATATGTCAAAAGACAATATCAACAATCATAACCTACTTTCTCCAACCATCATAAAAATCAATATGCTGAAATTGCTACAAAACCCAAAAGCAATTACTATGGAACATAAATGGCAACAACTCTCGCTGTTGGTGCGAAACACAGAAACACGAGACTCTCAATACAAATGCAATCTCACAAATATCAGAAAGCTTAATATCTAATAATAGAATTAAAAGAGCATGTTCAGATTTCTCAAAAGCTTAGTGCACACTACTCAGACCATACATCAAACATGTGGTGCGCAAGATGAGGTTAGTGTAAGGTGAGACTGTGTTCATGCACCAACCACCACCAAGGAGGAAACCAAGCACACAAAATCATTTATGAAAGGATAAACAAGGCACATCAAGAATCCTAGACAATAAATCCTAGGCATGGTCAAGGGTTTTTGCAAAGAGGATCCATGAGAAACCCTAGGTTCGATCAAACGAACTAAATATTTGGGTAAAAAAAACTTGTAACCACAACACAAACGAAGACTCATTTTGATGGACTAAGAGTGCGAAATATCAAGCACAGACAACAAACCACGAGCATAATCGCAACTCCATCCAATTGAAATCCTAGGTTGAAGAAATCATGAAATCGAACATAAAACAAGGGGATTTAATCTAACCTTAGTGATGTGACAATGAAATCACTGCTAACGTGCGAGATTGGTGCAAACACGTAGCAAGAGGGAAGAGACGAGGAGAAATTTGGGAGAGATTTGAAACTGAATGAACTGAGAAAAGTGAAAAGCCCTGTTTTAATTTTTTATCCACGACAGTCCGCTTGAGCGCTTAGGGTTCCACTTGAGTGGTGGATGAACAGAGGCTAAGGCAGCTCGAGCGCACAGAGGGTCGCTCGAGTGAGGTGTAGGCCGACCCTTATACCTGCTCGAATGCACAAAAGGCCGCTTGAGCGAGTAACAACTCGAGACATAAGGAACATTTGGACCGCTCGAGTGCACAAATAGATGCCCGAGCAGTGCACTGGCAGAGTTAAACCTGATGAAGTAGGACAGAGAATTATGAGAAGATCAAAAAAGATGAATTTGATATATTGACAAAAAACAACTTATTATTTAAAAAAAAAACAGATACTCAACACTGTAACTCAAAAACTCAGACAAATCAGAGTAACCCAATGGTAAAATATGGGAAAATAAAGTCACGAAAACCTGTCAAGGAGAACTTATAAAAGTCAGAACGTAAACCTTTAAGGTACTAAGTCACATGGGCAATGGTTACCATATATGCGATCAATATACAATAGACACAACTGAAAATCAGTCAAAACACATAGTTTCAAGTCTAATTAAGTAAAGTCCCAATGTATGTTTGTTAAAGATGTACGGAAGCTCTCCCTCACAAAGAAATAAATATAAATTTTTTTTTTCTCTATTTAGCGGCTTTTACACTAATACGAACGAAAATGCAGAGTTTACATAGGTAGCCATTTTCAATAGCAAGAAAAAATAGTTGCATAAATAGCGACTGGCACACTAACATGAACGAGAAAGCATAATTCATATAAGTAGTCATTTCCACAAATAAAACAAAAAAGTAGCATAACCAGCGGCTTTCACACTATAACAAATGAGAAAGCAAAGTTTATATAGGTAGTCATTTCTATAAGCATTATATAGCACACGCAGTTCTAAGTGAGAGTAGAGCAATGAATAGATAATCAGATAGGGGTGGTTATAGACATTAATATCCGCAATGGGATTCTATTGTAGCGATCAATTAAATAGTGTTTCTCAACTAATATCTAGTCTCTGTCACATGTATATTTAACTGCACATACAGTAATCATTACATGAAAAAAAAATGTCTCAATGATTCACAGTAAGCTTATACTTTTATATATTCTTGGCAGTAATCCTTCAAACAGTATTTTAAGACATTTGACGTAAAATTAAACAACTAGAATGAATTAAGAGCACGAATGAGAAAAACAAAAAAAAAATATTTTTATTTAACTCAAAATGCCAATGTCAATAGATTTTCTAAGAAATTCAAACCGAAGTGCTTCAAGAGATTTTGTTAACAAATCAGTCAGTTGCCTTTCAGTGTCAATGTATTCGAGAGTGATAATGTTATCCTCAACTAACTGACGAATAAAATAATGCCTTATGTCTATGTGCTTAGTCCTAAAGTGCTGAACAGAATTCTTTAAAATGTTAATAGCACTAGTATTATCACATTAGATAATTACTAACTCTTGGATAAGACCATAATCTGAGAGCATTTGTTTCATCCACAGTAACTGAGTACAACAACTACCAGCAACGATATATTCAGCCTCGACTGTAGACAATGAAATTGTATTTTATTTCTTACTGTGCCACGAAACCAAATTGTTACTAATGTAGAAACAACCTCTTGATGTGATTTTTCTGCCATCTACACATCTAGCCCAATCAGCATCAGAAAAACCTACAATGTTCGAGTTAGTGTTTTTGAAAAATAAAATGCCAAACTAAATAGTGAAATTCACATATCGAATAATTCTTTTAACAGTAGCTAAATGTGATTCCTTAGGATTAAACCGACAACGTGCACAAATACCTACACTGAAAGCAATATCAGGTCTATTGGCTGTGAGATACAAAAGACTCCCTATCATACTTCTAAACATGGTTTGATCAACATTTATACCGTTTCATCTTTTTACAGTTTTACAGATGTACTCATAGGGGTTCGAATGAGTTTGGTAGATTCCAATTTAAACCTCTTAACTAGGCCTTTAGCATATTTTAACTGTGAGATGAAAATCCCATTGTCGGACTATTTAATCTGTAAACCTAAGAAATAGTTTAGTTCACCTACCATACTTATTCAAATTCCTTATGCATGCATTCAGAAAATAAAAGAACAAGAGATTCACATGTAGAACCAAACACAATATCGTCAACATATATCTGTGCAACTAAAATATCATTCTTACCCCTTTTAATGAAAAAGTTTTATCCACACTTCCTTTGTTTCAATCCATACAACGCTCTTTCGAGCTTGTATACGTGATCAGTATAGTGTGGATCCTCAAAATCTTTAGGTTGTTCGGCATTAGTTACTTCTTTCAACTGGTCATTTAAGAAAGTACTTTTCACATCCATCTAGTATAATTTGAATTTTAGAAAATAAGCCACAGCAAGAAGAATACGAATAGATTCTAATTTAGCAACAGGTGCAAAGGTTTTATTAAAATCTATTCTTTCTACTTGTGTGTACCCTTGTACCACTAACTTAGCCTTATTTCTCACAGCAGTCCTCTATTCATTAGATTTGTAATTAAAAATCCACCTAGTGCCAATAACATTTACATTATCTGGTCTAGACACTAATTCCCAAATATTATTCATAACAAATTATTTGAGTTCCTCATGCATAGCATTCACCCAACAATCGTCAGCCAGAGCCTCTTTCACATTTTTTTACTCAATCAAAGACACATAACACAGATGACTTACCTGATTTACCTGATTACGCATTTGTCGGTGGGTCATCATTGATTTTGTTACCTCTTCAATCACATGTTCTAATGGATGATTTAGCTTGACTTGAAAGGAGGGCTCCAAAGCTGCTTGCTCCTCTGGTGCTGTCATACTGTCAGAACTTGCATCCACTATTTATTTAGGGGAGGTGGGCTGAACAAGATCTTCAAGTATCTGAGAGTTAGTCTGATCTGCTTCCGCTATCAATGCCTTTTCAAAAGTTCTTGTATCGTCAACAACTACATTAACAGATTCTATAATAGTAGAAGTACGTAAATTATAAACTCTATAAGCTCTACTGCTAATGGAATAACCAAGAAATATCTCATCATCACTTCTGGAATCAAATTTACCCAATTGTTTACGATCTTTTAATATATAACATTTGCTCTCAAAAGTTCTGAAATATTTCACATTTGGCTGCTTACCTTTCCATAACTCATAAGCAGTCTGTGTAGTGCCATGTCGTAAATAACCTCAATTAATAACATAGTAAGCAGTATTTACGACTTCGACCCAAAACTTGTGAGGAATGTTTTTATTGTGAAGCATAACCCTGGCCATCTCCTGTACCACTTTATTTTTTCGTTCCACTACACCATTTTGTTATGATATTTTAGGAGCGGAGAACTCATGTTGGATTCTCTATTCGTCACAAAAGTTCTCAAATTCAGAGTTCTCAAATTCTTTTTCATGATTTGATCGAATCTTTGTGATGCGATGACTCTTTCCTTCCTGTTCATTATTCAATCTAAGACATAAGGATTTAAAAATAGCAAATGTGTCGGATCTTTCACGCAAAAATTTTATCCAGGTAAAACTAGAAAAGTCATCTACTATAAGAAAGATATATTTTTTTACCACATATACTCTCTATTCTAGTAGAACCCATAAGATCCATGTGAAGAAGTTACAGAGGATATTGAGTAGCAAACTAATTTATTTTTTTGTGTGAAACTTTAATTTGTTTACCTAATTGACAAGGTCCATAAACAAGTTTTGTATTACTGCTCAGCTTTGGAATGTCATTAACCGATTCAAAATTTTGCAAGCTTGGATAAGTCCTTGTAATTGATATGAACCAAAAAATGACGCCACAATTCAGTTTCATCAAATTTAGCTAAATGACATATTAGATCGATTTTAGATAAAATTCCATAGCAGTTGTCAAAAGTTCGAACACCATGAATAATAATTTTTTCTTTTTTATCCAAAATCAAACATTGAGTTTTAGTAAAATAAATTTCATTGTGTGTATCGCACATCTGACTGATACTGAGTAAGTTTACTTTTAAGTCGTCTATGAGAAAGATATTGTCCAATTTAGGTAACCTTGGAAAGCTAATTGATCATCTCCCAATAATCTTGGATGAATTTCTATCCTCAAATGTGACAAGTCCTTCATCATATGGATTAATATTCGAGAATAAGGACTTATCTCCTAACATATATTGGGAACAACCGCTGTCCAAATACGACATGAAAGAATTTTGAGCATTTAAAGCGGTGTGAACTACATGACATTTCAAATAAGACTTTTGAACCCAGACAACGTGAATTTCAGAAAAGGTTTGGTTTGAGTGCTCGGTTTCTGGTAATATGGTCTCTGTCAGTTGTTCGCTCGAGCGCTCAGAGGGGTTGCTCGAGCGCTAGACTTCCAGTGATCATATTCATTTCTCTACCAGTGGTCTGCTTGAGCGCACAGAGGGACCACTCGAGCTCGCTACTGCCAGTGAACTTTTTCATCTCTTTGCCAGTTGGCCACTTGAGTGCTCAGAAAGCCTGCTCGAGCGCTTACTTAGCCGAGTGTTTTCTTATGTAACAGTCTGATTTGATCATGCTAAATAAGCAAAGATTTTATCATTTTTAATTTTCTTCCATATGTCTCGAGATAGACATAGAGATAGAAAAGTTTTTGTAACTTTTTTCATTTCAAACCGTTGATAACTCTTTTAACATAATTTTAACCATTAGATCAAAAATGTGACGTGTCATATAAGATCGCTATGTTTTGTGTGTGTGTGTGTGTGTAT